>JAQJVL010000440.1:505265-530645 GCA_035578905.1 Stictocephala bisonia
ATTCGAAAAATTTAAAAATTAAAAAATTCATTTTAAATAGGTAGGCTAACAGTGCGTGTGAGAAAGATTACTTGTAAAGTAGGGAGGGAGGGAGTAGAGCGCGGCACACATTGGCGCATGCCCGTCAAGGGCAACCTTGAGTGTCGCGACAGGAAAACCAGTCCTGGAGTCCTATACCCGAGTTTCGCAGCCGCTGTATGAGTGGTGACGTAACGCGCTTGTCCACCGAGCACAAGTCCCCGCGCATGCGCGCTCGACCAGCAGCCGACGTGTACGAAGGTAGCCACAGAGGAATACCCAAAAGCATTTTATATAGTGTAAAGACCGCCATCTTTTTTGCATTTTATATAGTATAACGGGGAAAAGGATAGGAGTGTATTTTATATAGTATAACAAGGTTAACAGTGAATTTTATATAGTATAACATGGAAAAAGTTAGGTTAAGACTGAATTTTATATAGTATAACAAGGTTAACAGTGAATTTTATATAGTATAACACGAAAAAAGTTAGTGTATTTTACATAGTATAACAAGGTAAACATTGAATTTTATATAGTATAACACGGAAAAAGTTAGGTTAAGAGTGTATTTTATATAGTATGATGTGGGAATTTGGAGGGAAATTTAGGAATCTGGAGGGAAATTTTGGGAGGGAGGGGGGAGGTTGGTACCACTGCGCCGCCATCTTGGACAAGTCACGTGACCGCTCTCGACCAATCAGAGGCCAGAAAAGTGGGTCTCAAACTGTCCCCTTTTGTCTACTTTCCTGGTTTACTACACTGCCTGAACACTGTGCAGCATTTTCCTGGATAATCATTTGGAGGCAACGTTCAAGTCCTGCTTACTACTGCTTTTTTCCTGGTTTACTCCACTGCCTGAACATTGTGCAGCATCTCACTGGATAATCGTTGGGAGCCAACGTTCAGGTCCTGCTTACTACTGCTTTGTTCCTGGTTTACTCTGCTGATTAATATTGTGCACATCATGTATTCAAGATTCTCTAATTGCTCCTTAGTTATGTTGTTCAACATAAATTAACGAAATTCTAAAAATCTGAGCTAATTAAGTCAGGTCACGAGTTTAGGACCCTAATTACTTCCTATTTTTTTAATTTACATAAAATCTTGGTGTTAACTATTTACCCGTAAGTAAATTTTACATCTGATTACAAGGCATCACTTGACAGTTATTATTTCATTTACACAGTAAAATAATTCTAATACTATTTGTAGCCCTTTTAGTAATTTTAACGTTAAGAAAAGTCTAATATATTGTTTTATGATTGCTTCCTCCACCTTTTCCGACTGTTACCGACACTTTGGTTCAGTTCCCAATCGTTTAAGCTGACAACAACGATCAGTAATACGCTTAACACTCAGAGCCCATCCAGCAGCTTAAGACCACAACAGAGGTCCTAGTGGCAGACTTGCAATGCCTAAAGTGTAACCGACGCACCTGCCATCATTCATATAAGATAGATTATTTTGTATGGTGATTAAACAGTTTAAACCCCAATTACCAACGAAATATAGATTGAATAATATTTCAACTGTTGACAACGAATTTATATCATTTCACTATATAGTCTCCTTGGAGAAGCAATACACACTTTCATAAAACGTCTAGACAACGTTTTGAATACTAAGTTATTTAGAAATATATAATTTAAAACAAACAGCTTCTGTTGTAAATCTCTACCTGAGATTGGACAATTTCCTTTCTTACCTTTGGTGTTGATGATAAAACAACCAATATTTTTATGAGTACTGAGCTTTGCGTTTATGAACTACTTTTTTTTATTAAAAACCAATATGTTGTAATATGTTATTTAGAAATATACCAGTTAAAACAAACAGCTTGTGTTGTTGAGATCTTTACAAAGTATTTAGTAATTTTAATAAATTGAATGTAATTTCAAATACATTAAACGTTAGAGGTAGACCCAGTCAATAACAGTTGTCATGTGACTATGTTTTTGAGTCTTGGGGTATGGAAGACATATTTTTTCATATCTCTTATTATGTCTTGGATATTCCATCAATTTGAACAGTAGGACAGAGTTGAATGTGTAGACTTTGCTTTGATTTTGTTGATCGTGTTTTATAGTTTCGTTTTGGAAGAATGGCAACTATCTTTTTACGCTCAAGATTTTGTATATTTGGATGTATTGGTGTGAAAAAATAACTTATAAACTTATTTGTATAAAGTTAAAAGGATTTCAAACAGTTTATGCATACGCTAAATGTTTTGTTTGAAAATTATTAGTTTTCCATTTATTTTAATCAAACCTAGTATAGGTTAAAATAAACTATGTATAATTGTTTTAGCAATTTAAATGAAAAAAATGTTTATTACCACATTTAAACTCTCAAGAGAACAATATAAACACAATTTATAACCATAAAAGATAATCGAAAGGACTCAGCGATTATGTTTTCAGTTTTATAATAAAAATATATTGGTGCTTAAACTATCCTTACCCTAATTATGTTTCTATGAAACCTAGTTATCACACTGCAAACATTTCTCAAAATGTCTTTAGTGAATTTTATATGAAGTAGTGAAACGCACACAAAAAAGGGCTTACAGTTATGTAATATGCATAAACGTAATGTGGTGGTTTTAGATGTGTATTAATGAATATTTTACGAGTTTAACTTCATAAATAGGGCAGGTTTTTGCAGAAGACTTGCTTTTTTCATGCCAAATACAAAACACAGCGTTAAACTAAATTTGAGTAACTATAAAAATCCCTGCTGAAAATAATTTATATACTCTTTACTAATTGAATAATACGTAACAGCTGTATTTCTACTAAACACTCTTAACATGATAACAGCGATAATTATATAAATGTATATACAAGTACGGTTCTACAGTTTCCAGCTGGACGAAATTTGTTTTGTGTAATGAAAATTAATAATATTTTCATTATTAATAATATATTTAACACAAGTAACTGAATATAAATTATATCTAAATATTCTGTGAGTACATAAAACAAAAATTCATTATAATTACAATTAATATTATATGTTCTGAGTCGAGATAGTTTTTAATCATTTAATACATTATTTAACTCAAATATAATGGCTTGCACTAAATTAATGTTTGCTTATTTTATTTTGTCTTGAAACAGAAGTCCCTTAAAAAAATACGTTATTTGTATACATGTACCTTATGTGCATCTTAAAGAAACGACTCGTTTTTGTACACTATATAAATATCTTAAGGTAAAGTATAAAATAACTCATAAGATATTTATAGTGTACAAAAAACGAGTCGTTTCTTTAAGATGCACATAAAGTACACGTATACAAGTAACGTATTTTTTAAGGGACTTCTGTTTCAAAATAAAATAAAATAAGCAAACATTAATTTAGCGCAAGCCAAAATATTTGAGTAATTAAATTAAAATTAAGTAATTAAAACAATAATAGCTTAGATTTTATATTCACATCGTTTCTATATAAGTAGGGTCAGTGTTAAAATAGTTCAACTTTATCTAACTATTATTTTCTCTACAAATCATAAACATATAAATAACATATTGATATATCAAATCATTTGGAGTACGTTATATATGAAATAAGCACTACTTGTTGTCTTTTGCTAAGTTGTTACTTTATAAGACTATCACTTACTATGTGTTGGTAACTTTGTAAAAGAAATGCGTGATGTATTATAAAAAAAATTCTCCAGCTATGTGTTCCTACAATAGTAAATTTGAAGCACTTATATGATCTATTAATTTTATTTTGAAACATATACTTATTTTTTAACTGTACATATGTATTGTTTTACAATATTTAAAAAGAAAAAAATATGAAAAAATTGAAGCCTTGTCTTTAATGACCCACAAATGTTATGATTTTATGTATATATTTTTTAATTTTATTAATTGATAAAATTCTTTAAAAAATACAGATTACATTTATAAGAATAGAATTAATTATTTTACAAACACAAACTAAAATGCGCTTAGACAATTCTTGTTGTTTGTTGTCAACCCAAAATTTAAGAAATGAAATTTTGCAATCTCAGGTAAAGTAAATTGAAATACCATTGAGGTAACATGAAATTAGATTTTCTTGTTCGGAGGGTTGTTTACGTTACCGGTGGATCTTTAAATAAACAGGGTGTATCAGCCCACCTGAATACACTATCTTTACCGAATAAATGAATCGAAATAGAATATGTATGACAACTTTAATTCAAAATGTTTAAAGCCCAGGTATTTAAGGTAATTATTTTCAATGCTTTTATTTACCAAAAAAGAGCATTTATTGGGGTAGGGAGTCAGTTTTGGGTAATGTATTTACAAAAAGCAACATGTATCTTGTGACATATAGTTGAAAGGGTCTTAAAAGCCTCGTGATTTTGATTTGAAAAACTTTGAAATATTCTAACTCTTAAAGGCATGGTGGCATAAATATTAAGTAACTTTAGTTTTTAGAGCATATTATACTCATGGTCATCTGTGGTTGGACTTACCAGTAACCAGTGTTACTAGAAATATGCCTACTACAATTTAAAAAAAAATACTTTGATAGTCATTTAACTTTTTTCTAAAAAATTTGAAAAATCATAAATATACGAAAAAAATAAACAGATAGGCTGTAGATAAAACATAAAAAAACTGACTGAGTCATACTGCTCATTAAATTAGTCATACAAAATGGAAACAAGTTCAGATAAACATGTTGTACCATCAACCGATAACATGTTGCATTACTACATGCGGATTAAATATTTTTAAATATTTTTCCAAGTTTTGTAATTATTAGGAGATTAAAAATAATTGTTTATGCCTCCTTAATTTTTCATCTGCTATTTGAGGACCAACACCATTACTGTATATGCAAACTTAGAAAGTCAATGGAATTGAGGATACAAAAACCATTGCGAAGTTGTTACTAAGACTCTTGTAACGTTCATACTCCCATAATATATATAATTTATCTATTATATTTTATAGTATATATTAATATTTTAGTTTTTATAATTGAATAATTTTATGTAATATAACTCAGATTATAAAGTTAGAGTTGTAGCGGTCATGAAGTAGGTCAGAGAATGCTGAGGCAGCAGCGTCAGCATTCTTGGAGTGATGGTCAAGGAAGGTGGGCAGTGGAGGCTAGGCTGAGGTATGTGTTGGGTGGATAGAGAAGTGTTCTAACAGTGCGGGAGTACTTGCTATGTAATATGTTTTGTTGTATTTGGCTTTTAAGTTGTTTGAGTTAAATGGTTCATGATGAGTGTTGTTGTTTAGTAATATTGAATTAATTGGATTCATTAATAAAACAGTGAATTAGTAATGAAGAGTCACGTTTTATTCAATCCAAGGTCCAGGTGCCTTAATCATCGTGGTGGTGGCAGCGGACTATCGTAATTAATATATATATATATATATATATATATATATATATATATATAATTTAATAATCAAAAATCGGCCGCGTTATACTCTCAAGTGGGATAAAACAATCTTTACAGCATCCTAACCCTATTTTAGTAGGGTATAAAATATTGAAATTTGGTTGTGCATCATGACCTGGAACCTCTCGGATAGAAGTTAAGTTACAAGTTATTAATCAATCTGCCTCTCTTTTTGTATTTTTGTTATATGAACTAGAGTCCCAGTAGCAGTATTATTAATATAAAATATATTATGATCATACTATTAGAAATAAATATAATTATATTTCAGTCAAATAAATTTAAATAACCTAAAATAAATACATTTTTGGAGGGAACATAACATGTTTAAATGATATAATTAACTTTATGAATGATTATAGTTATTGTAATGTTTAAAGAAAACTTATCATCGAAGACATCTTACTTAAATTATTTATCATTATAATTACAAAATGTTATAGTATTTCTTATATTACTACTCTAAAATAGTCTCTTTATATAATAATTTTAAAATAAGCTTACACTTAATAAAGGAACGCTATGGTAAAAGTTATGTTAGTTAAAAAATATTTACAATATTACTGAAACAGTATACACTATTTTACATGAATGAACGATTCCCCTGATTGATAACAATTATTGAAACTAACTTACGAAGGCTAAACAGTTAAAATTTCATGAAGAAATAAAACATTGAATTTAGATTTGGACTATTGACCGGTGACTATAAATAACCAAAATGGTATCTAATACCAGTGATTTTTCATTATTTATACCGTTCAATTCAAAATCATAAATATTAAACGAACTAAATATATAAAATGTATTAGAATTGTATTAGTAACATGCATGTTATTTTTATTAATTTATATATAAAATAAATATAGCCCCACGGTAGTTAAGTAATTTACATGTGTAACGATGTTTATGTAGGTAGTGAAATAACAAACATCGTTCTTGAACCCAATGAAAGATTCATGTTGGAGCTACGGTAAACCAGAGAAAGCTTTTATAGTCTTGACTTCAAGTGGGATGGAGGTACTTCGGTCCCGGAGTGCTTAATAGCTACACTGCTATGGTGGAATATTTGTCTAGAACAGTATTTATTCCAGTAAAAATTTTAGTAACATATTTATGATCATTCTATGGTAATTTTACTAAATGTGATGTTTCATAATTTTAATATTTTATAATTTAAAAACATCATTGTATATACGTACAGTATTTTTTATTTGTAAAACGTTGTTTCTCTTTTAAGCAAGAAAATTTAAAATTTGTGTTTTAAGTTAATTGATATTTTGTATTTCTTACGTTAAAAACAAAACCATTTTATTTTTATGTAAAAAATATTGCTTCAATTAAGACTTAAAAACTGAGATAATTGTCAAAATGACTAAAATGTTAAAAGAATATCACTAAATTAATAGACCATTTATAAATAAAACAAACCACTAAAAATATACGTAGTCTCTTCGTTTTAACCAACTACTCATAAAACTTGTAACAGACTAACCATTTGCCATTCCTTACTTATATTTCCGATAGTTGAACCATCCAAAACCCACGTGAAAGTGAAGCAACATAGTCCATTCATAACGGGGAATGTTAATTCCACCGATGATGGTCATACTGTCTGTTTCCAGAAACTTGTTTGACCGTCAAACATACTACAAGTTATCAACCCAGTTTTTTTGTGTGTAAATTCGTATGAAAATAACTGGGTAACAAGATGAACTGATGGTTTTCCATATTTAAGTCACCCAGCACGTTGTGTCCTAAAAATGGGGATATTTAGAGTCAGAACCCTCATCTCTCTATTTCGATACATATTAACCTTTCATACATGATATATACTGTTGCCATAATGGAGCATCATATTAAGCAATCAAGTAGGTAGTTCAGAGACAAAACTTT
Organism: Stictocephala bisonia; assembly: GCA_035578905.1. Taxonomy (NCBI): domain Eukaryota; kingdom Metazoa; phylum Arthropoda; class Insecta; order Hemiptera; family Membracidae; genus Stictocephala; species Stictocephala bisonia. Next base: position 512,602 of record JAQJVL010000440.1, read on the forward strand.
AGTACGTAGGATTTGTGCGTTGGTTTCCCACGATGATCCATTATCTGTATAGCGTTAGTTCTGGTTCTCACTTTAGCTGATTTCCATAAGTAACCTTTAAAAAAGATATATTGATCTAAGCTGACTCCCAACAACTGTTGTCACTTATTGTGTTTCAGCTAAACACCATCGAAAAAGACGTATAACTTGTTATTAGCCAGTGTATTATTTTGTTGAAAGCAAGTTACATTTGTCTACATGTTCTAAAATAATTATTGAGGATTGGTGGATTAGGTGCAATTTTTCTTTCTTTTTGAAATGTCCTCGTGTTGAGTTTCCAGAGCAATAATACCTGCATTTATGAACTTTCTGGAATGAGTGTCGGGAATGTTCTAGTATTTTAACAATAAGTGATAATCCGTTTATAAAAGTTAAATTGCAAAGGATGTTTCTGATCTACCAATTAACAATGACATTTTAATTATAATTAAACAAAACATTTACATATAGAGTTTGTGCTAATTTTTAATACCAACTATGAAATTTTAACAATAAGTTATTTTAATATGGATTCCTTTTTCAGGGTAAAATTTAGCCTTCTAAACTTACATACGCATTGTAGAGTCCTTTATGTTGTTAGCTTTGTTTAAATGTAATATATTTGTTATATTGTTAACTATGAAAAAGCCTTTAGTACCACACATTAATGTAAGTTTTTCTAAACATAACCGTCAAAAATTAAAAATTGCAATGATTGAGGATTTGGTCCAGATTTTGTCATACCATACCCTTTTTTATATAAACATGAACTATGTATAAAAAAAGATATGATGACAAAGTCTAGACCAAATCTCTCAATAATTAAAATTATAAATTCTTCATCTTTTCAGACTTGTAATTGGTCCAGAGCTTAAACATCGTGATTCATTGTGCCTTTACAGTCTAAGATCATATGGTGGAATATTACACGTTACTTTAGATTCTAATACAAGCTGGGTTTTACGCATTTGTCTAAGTGTTAAATACTCACTACTTACACATTTGTTAGAAGCCTTTTACGAATAATTTAAGTGTAAATAATTCCTTTGTCTCAGAAACATACCAATAATTGGGGAAATCAGACCCATTATATATAATATGTAATTCATATCCTCAAAATATTATTTCATTAAATTTTTGTGTGTGTGAATAAGTCGATAAATTGTATGTGTATTTATGTTACCTTATATTTTTGTACGTCTATCTATACACTATGTCAACTATTATTTTAATCAATACCTCTGATTTTTAGGTACCGCTTAACAACCAAACAACAATCCGCTTATCATCTTTAAATTGCTTTTCTTAAATTTTAATACATTTTTTCAGGTTTGATTGCTTTGTGTGAACCAACGGCTACTGTGCGAACTAAATAACTTCTGCTCGTTGGCCCTTTGCAATGTTTTTAAAACACTACAACTCCAATATTGTTTTCAGAGAGATAATTTTTAATACTTTGTAGTGTATAATAAAATAAAAATACAATATAAATTTTATTGTATTTAGATTCATGGTAATACAATAAAATTGTGTATCATAGTGAGCAGTAAACTGGAAAATGTGAGATATATTGGATACCAATAACCCTATATCTGTTAATGTCACAGAGAAAAATACAATACTTTGCCTTTACACGGTATTTTTTAATTTATGTATATTTTAAATGGGTATTTTAATTCATCACAGGTCAAATAATACATTTTTTACATCAAAGTTTAATCCAAACTAATGTATTAAAATTAATAAGTAATTAAGGAAACTAATGAGAAATTAAAAGTGTACGAACTATTTATTTATTATTATTTATAATATATATGTTACCGGACAAACCCGATTTTAGGACAAACTAGTTTGGACTAGGATGATCTAGTTTTTCCTGAACGCCCTAGGATAAACTAGGTGCTACTAAATCTAAATTAATTGTTACTGAATATTTGTTGGTTTTATAAGAATTCTCACATTTCAATATTTATGTTTTTCAGATATTTTTGCTATTGTAGGTATTGTGAAAATAGGTTTATAATTTTGTCAATCATCCTGTAACCTTGTAATTTGGCCTTATTGATTACAGGCTGAACTGGTTTGGCCGGGTGGCGTTAGGTTAGGTTAGGTTAGGTTAGGTTAGATTAGGTTAGGTTAGGTTAGGTTAGGGGAACAAAAGGCCAAACTAGTTTATCCTAGGGCGGTCAGGAAAAATTAGATCATCCTAGTCCAAACTAGTTTGTCCTAAAATCGGGTTTGTCCGGTATCCTAGTTCAAACTAGTTTGTCCTAAAATCGGGTTTGTCCGGTAACATATATATTTATAACGTACTATTTGAATTAAGTTCTTATAACAAGGGATTCAATTAATATGTAAAGTCATGTAAAGCTGTTGCTCCCCATGTTGAAGGTTAGAGTGGGCTCCTTAGCCCTAACTTCACCTGGTTTAATAGGATGATATTCAACCTTAACTTTTTAGTACTGACTATTATATTGTTTAAAATATAACGTATATTTAAGAAATATAGCACACGTTTAATATTATCAGTTTAACAATTTTAAAATATTAGAAAAAACTGTTCATGGTTTAGTTTGTATTTTAAACGTATACATTAAATAAGGACTCTCGCAACCCAACACAAAGACAGATCAAAAACGTAAATAACACTCAGACTTGATCTGGCTACCCTGAATTACTCCTGGAAGCTAAAACCCGATTCCAACAATGACAGAAGTAATCTGTTTTCACCTGAGTAAAAGAATAGCTAATCAGAAATTAAACATCTTTTTTATGGTGTTAGGCTGAAACATTATGAGCATCCACAGTACTTGGGGGTCAGTTTAGATCGATATTTCTGTTATAAAAGTCACCTACAGAAAACTGCAGCAAAAACCAGGACCAGAACTAATATTGTGCAGCAACTTCCTGGATAATAGTTGGGAACCGATGTTCAAGTCCTGCTTACTACTGCTTTGTTCCTGGTATACTCTAATGCTCAATATTGTGCTCCCATGTGATTTGACAGTACGAGAGGTTGATATTATAAGTAAATAAGGTTGTGAGGGATATCTATGGCTCCCTCGTTGCAACCCCTTTACCATGGCTTGCAGTGCTTATATTGCTGTAACGAATAGATATACATGTATATATAACTTAGAGGCACTACCCAGAGAGTTTAAAAAAAATTATATCCACTTCGATATACAAACATAATTTTTATAATCTCACAGTACTTGCGTCATATACAAATTCGTCATATAAAAAAAAAGCAGGAAATATAAATAATCTTTTTGTGAATTTTATATTACGAGTATTTCAGTACAATAAAGTTTATTATTTTGCCTGCATAAAATGTAAAAGTATTTGCTGTATGTTGCTTTGAAGTATTATTAATAAATAATTAAATATGCTATGTTGTGTGGTTTAATCAGCAGGAGGAATGTAGTACTGGTTATAATATATACAGAGCTGCTTTCATAATCATTTGTTTATAATTTGGCTCTTCATAAGCATCTGAACTAGAAGCAGACAAACTACTACCAAATTCAAGCCAATCTATTTGTTTAAAAATAAACAACACAATAAGCATTGTAACTAAAGTTTAGTTACAAAATTTTAGTTTTAGTGATTTATGCTATATATTATTATTTGATGAGAATTTTAAAATTGTTAATATTATTACAATACCTAGACTAAATGTGGTTTATAAAACTAAAATAAAACAAATAGTAAGATATGGTAAAAATACAATTTTAGGCTTATTACCGAAAATGTAACAAATCAAAACAATAAATTGTGATAGATCTATAATATCATATTGATGTTTTGAAACTGAAAAAGCAGACAAATCTACTAAGAAAATGTCCAACGAAGCAAGAACTACTAGTAGAAAGAATAGACTCATAGAAGAAGCCATACAGTAAGTGAAGCTGATGACCCTCAGTACAAACCAGGCTGTGTTCGCGATTTTCCGAAAGTTAGAATTTTATCGTACAAAAGTAAAATTTTCTCAAAAAGTGTTTTACCTAGGGAGTTAAAATTATTTACATATAATAAATTAGGTTATTTAAATAATTACACTCGATTTGATAATTTTAACGTTTCTAAAAAAGTTATGAAAGAATAAAATACAATTGAAATTATTGGAAAAGATTTATAAGAAAAAGATTACAATTTTTTTGTATAAACGTTTAAGAATGGGTCTGTTAGTAGTGGAAAGTGCGGGAGCTGGGCCAATCACCGGAAGTGAGATAAGATAAGATTGTGATAAGATAAGGGTGTGACGTCATTTGTGTGCGTCAGCATGACGTCATGTGATGACGTCAGCACGACGTCACAGCCTTATAGTCTAAGCTTCTTATCTTACCCCACTTCCGGTGATGACGTCAGATCCAGCACTTTAGTATTACGTCACAGATTTCAAGGTCACGATGGGTGTTTTTTAAAAAAACTTCTTGCACAGAACAATTTTTCTATTTCCAGAAATTGTTCTGTGCAAGAAGTTTTTTCTTTCTTTTTTTTTCCAACTTTATTTACAAATATTTTACAAATACATATTTTACAAAAGTAAACCTTAAAACTAAACCGCAGTGTTGGCTGCTCTCGTTCAGTTCACCTGTGCTTCTTCTGTGAGGTCTATAATCTCCAGCAATATGTAGCGATCTTTCCCCTGCAGTCTGTCAAGCAATCTCCTGTAGGTGTGCTCTTCACAGGGTTCCCAATGTAAGCTTTCAGAAAGCCTAATAAACTTTTCTTCATAAAGTTTAAGTTCATGACATTTGCAAAATTCATCCAACTCCAGCTCCTCCACTTTGTCAGCTGTTTGACCCATTTTTGATAGTTTCTCTTCGTCAATTGATATCGACTTTGGTTTTAAGCACCTTAGTTCAAACGTAACAACTTTCAAATTGGTGTTTATCTTTTCCTAGCTATGTTAACCTCTTTACTCGAGATGTTGAAGCAGAGTGACTAGTTGTAGATGTATGACCCACATATATAGCCTAATTTGGGGTGGGGGTTTATTAAAAGTGGTGGGGAGGAATGAATTCCTTATACTACTTAAAACTAAAGTTTAGTGTTAGTTATCTTTTCCATAAGTCTGTTGTATGTTTCTTCTCCACATTCGCTAGGTTCTATTATTTTAAATAATTGAGTTAACTCGTGTATATAATGCTTTATAACATTGCAAGTGCAACAATCGGGTCCTACTGTTGCATTAGGATTTGCCCACATACATTCAATAAAATGACTACCAAATCTTCCACGCGTTATTTTTGATGCCTTTAAAATAAATTTCAAATTTTCAACTCTTTGCGCTATTTGCAGCATACGACAAAAGATTTGTGCAGACTCCAGACTCCACTTAGGTTGTGAACATTTAAGTTCAAACATAATCATTACCATATCTGTATTCATATTCTATGTCCGTGTGTTACCTCCGGGTGCTGGCATCAAACTGTCCGTTAGTTAGTGCATGCCTCCTATATATAGTTTCTAAGTCAAGGTCATCTAATAATTAGCGGAAATCGTTGTCAAATTACGTACTGTAAATGTAATTTACAGTCCGTAATTTGACAACGATTTCCTAAGGGGGGGGGGGTTAGCGGCTTACGGAGTTATTACTGCCTGCACATACACTGTTCTAGAAGGGTCATCCGCCCATGCTGTACGATACCATACATCGGCACCCCGAATCCATCTTCTGCACTCTACATCGTCGCTGTCATACTCCACTTCAGTGTATGTAATATCCATTCTCTCTCTGTACTTGTATCTAAGAGCAATCATCTCTTCAAAAACCAGGTTTTTATCCTCATTATCATACATTTCCCTGTTTACAACGATTGCAGCACGGCCAGTTGGAGGAGCACCCATCGCAGCAACGTCAGTTTCAGGAGCATCCATTGTAGCAACGCCAGTTGGAGGAGCACCCATTGTAGCATCCATGGTAGTCAACAAGAAGTGTTGTAATGATGTGAGTGAGCACTACTCACGCCTTTTTAATGGTTGTAAGAGGAGTGGGGGTGAGCATCTGGCAAACAGCATGTTTATGATTTGTAGTATTTGATTAAACAAGTTGAATGCCGTTTATTGCGTACAAATCGGAATGAAAATAAAGTAGTAGAGTCAGTGACCTACTTACGTGATACTAAGTAGGAGTATCAAAAAAGTAAAAGTAGAGTAAGTTGTGAGGGCTTATTTTGTAGCGTTTGATGAAACGAGTCTAATGCCGTTTATTGTATGTAAATCGGAGTAGAAATAAAGCAGTAAATCCACTTGACCTACATACGGGACTTTTTTTTTTGTCTACATAAAATTTCCAACACATTTTGCGTCTTGATATTTTTCGATATTTGTATTAAGTAACTTGGAAAACACGTTTGAAAATTTTCGATCAGATAAGAAAAAGTTTGTAAATTATTTGAGTTGAGTATTAGTTTTAACCTATTCATTAACTTAACCAATTAAATGTTCAAGTTTTCCAATGTTACAGCCCGTTGTTTAGTAATCCTGAGAGCAAAGCCGAAAGCAAGGTTTTACACTCCCGCCGAGACCCGCGCTGGACCCTTCGTGAAGCCAGAGCGCGACCGATGCTTGAAGACATCTCCGCCTGCCTTGCCTGGTTGCTTCGCTAACGAAATGGTGGTCTTGAAAAAGGCCGTTTTCGATTAAAGTGAAAAAAATGAAATGGTGGTCTTGAAAAAGGCCGTTTTCGAATGTAGTGAAACAAATGAAGGGGTGGCCTTGAAAAAGGTCGTTTTGGGTCTGACTCCACACGGAACCCAACACGGGGCTAAGCGAGAATGTAACACTCCCGCCTAGACCCGCGCTGGACGCGTCGGGGAGCTAGGCCTCGACCGAAGCCCTGAAGTCTTCACCGCTCGGATGCGACCGCCGCCAGTTTCTCTCCCATCAGCTGCCTCCATCGAAGCCTGAAGTTCTCACCGGCTCTGCGTGGTTGGACCCGCTTGTTGAGTCCGCTGTCAGGCCCTCTCCCATCGGCTGCAAGCTTCGCATTAGCCGTGGCTGCAACCTCCGCTTCTCAGGACTCCTTCCCAGGCCATGGATCCTCTTCAACCGCCTGGAAACCCGCCGCCGTCGCATACACAATGAGGCAAACGACCGCCTAACGTAAGAATTGTGTGTTATCCGTGCGCGCCAATCACAGAGCGTCGTGCGCGGACCAATCACAGAGCTCGGTGGTCAACTACCGCACAGAGAACGGTGCGAGACCCAAGCCGTCTGGAAGGTTTGCGATGCCCGTCGCGCCCGGGTTTAGAGTTCCGTTCCCCTCCGTACTAGTCTGTAACGTAGCTTACTCATACATAAGCTTGAGTAAGCTTAACAATACACGGTGGTCTTGAAAAAGGCCGTTTTACAAATCTCGGGTCAGACGAGTGTTTTAGCCGAGAGTTCACGGGGAAAATATTGTCATCGTTCGTTAAAGACTTAGCGGCCCTGGGACAATATATTGGAGCTGTTAGCGGGCTTGAAGCAACATAAGCGAAAAAATTTAGCTTGATCACAAATCCCAGCGCTTGCCATCAAAATACAGAAATGTTTAGCCTAAACCACGTAAGGCAAAGAATTTGGTTCTGCCCCGAGTAGCGGGCCTGAAGCAACATATGCGAAAAATATAGCCTGATCACAAATCTCGGTGCTAGTCCACCAAAAATACAGAAATGTTTAGCCTAAACACGTCAGGCAGAGAATTTCGTTTTGCCCAAGTAGCGACCCTGAAGCAACATATGCGTAAAAATTTAGCCTGATCACAAATCTCGGCGCTTGCCCGGCAAAAATACAGAAATATATAGCCTAAAACACGTAAGGCGGAGAAGTTGGTTTTACCAGAGACACAGTGCCGAGTAACGAAAGTAAATTTGGTGGCCTTTAAAAAGGCCGTTTTAACACCAAGTATACTTAGTGTTGTTCCTCCTCCGCTTCGCTTTCCTCGTCGGCTGACTGGTCTGGCTCTGGTTCTGGCTGTGGATTCCACTTCCAACACCAGCCTTCGTCCGTATGCTTCTTTTCATACTGGAGCCACTCAAACCAGTCCGTCTTATCCGCAGGCTGGCCGCTACTGCCTACCTCCGAACTCTGCAGAGGCAATTCTCCAGCCTGCCGATTGTTCTCGACAACTTCTCCTGTGGAGGAACTCACAGTGTTGTCCTGGTCCATAGCCGAAGACTAGAATGTAGTTTAAACAACGACCTCAGTTTTGTTAATCCGCGAGACCCATGGAGCAACGCCATTGGTCGAATAAAAGCGCCCACTAATAGACCAATCAGAGAGCGGTATTTTGCTACCGTGTCCTATATAAGCAGCACAAAACGTTCAGTTTGTATCAACGCCCTTCGGGGCCAACACTCCTGGCTTGGAGAGGAAGAGAGTCTGTGGCAGATGAAGAACCAAGCGTGGCGGCCTGGAGTGGAAGAGAGTCTGCGTGGCGGAGAAATACAAGCTCGCGTCTCAGGCCTGAGACCGAGCGAGAAGATCGCAGCATAGGGGCTTGGCGCTTGCGCCAGCCTCGCGAGGATGTCGGGCTTCGGCCCAATTCCTCCGGTCAGCGCCTTAGCCGAGGGCGATCGTCGAGGAAACCGGGCTGCGTCCCAAATTCCTCCGGTCAAACTCCTAAGGCGGCCTAGTCGAGACCGGGCTGCGTCCCAAACTCCTAGGCGGCACTGACCGTATTCTGTTCGAGATCCAGCTTCGGATCACTCCTGGCCTGGAGTGGAAGAGAGTCTGCGGCAGATGGAGAACCCAGCGTGGTGGTGAACTGCAAGCTCGCGTCTCAGGCCTGAGACCGAGCGAGAAGATCGCAGCATAGGGGCTTGGCACTTGCGCCAGCCTCGCGAGGTCTGTCAGGCTTCGGCCTGATTGCTCCGGCCAGTGCCCCAGTCGGCACTGACTGTATCAAGCGCTCCTGAGCCACATGCCCGCGGTCTCTGGAGAGAACCCGGGCGAGAAGATCGCTGCATACAGGTCAACGCTGGCGGTGACGGCAGTGTTGATCTGGCGAGAGGAGTAAAGCTTGACTGGAAGGCAACTCCTCTCCCGCTGGTGTTTAACCCACACCAGTGGACCATTTTAAATGACCTTGACCTTTGACCTATGGCCCTTTAACTATTTAGCAAGTAACTGACTTGAGTGTTTGGCTGTGGTTCGCTGCCGGTGAAGAGTTAGCGGGCTTGGGGAAATAATGTCTAAGACTGAAACCGTCGCTTGTACCGTACAGTGAACGATGGTCTTTAAAAAGACATTGTATACAGTAAAAACGGTGGCCTTAAAAAAGGCCGTTTATCGCGTTAAAATGGTGGCCTTGAACAAGCCGTTTACAAAAGAGGTTAGTGTTTTCCCGCGCTTATGAGCATATGGTTTGTGATTGGTTCTCTTATCTTAACCAATCACAAGCCTGTTCTATCCTTTAAAAGGAGGTGTGTTCCTACAACAATTCATTCCTTCAGCTGCAGAGCTAGACGTCAATTCTACTACTACAGAGCTTCTTCTACACTTCTACCATGAACGTGATGAGGAAAGCTACAAGGCCAGCCAAGATCCCTGCACCTGTGAAGACATCCATCCTGGAGCAGGCTTTGCGGAAGAACCCCAATCTACCGTCTTCCACGGAGAGTTTGGATCTGCTGTCTTCCACGGAGAGTTTGGATTGCGTAGATGTGAGGGTACCACCACCGGACCTGATCTCTCCAATCCAATCTCCCATGAAGCCTGCTGAAACCACCACGATGCCTTCCACGGTGGTGAAGCCTTCGACGCTGGCCAAGACGCTGCTAACATCACCTCAGCGCTCTACTGTGCCCAAGACCAAGACCCCATCACCCCAGCGCCCTTCCCAGAAATTCCTTAGCCTACAAAAACTACGTAAATCCTGCAACACATCCAGAACTCCTTGTTCCTCTACCTTCCTAAAAGGGCCAAAGAAAGGGGAAAAATGCGGCGGAGTAAGTGCGATTTGTTCGGTGTTTTGTTCAAAACACCAACCAAAGAAACCTCGCTCCGTCGCATTGACTCCTTCCGCCACTTCCGAGCCCTGTACGAAGTTGCGGATAAACCGATTGAAGAGAGGTCCTTTCTACCTTGACTTGTTTCGAGAAAAGTGAATGGGGGATCAACTTCGTTCGGATGGTTGGCTGCCATAGGGTAAGATTGATGTGTGATGGCGTTTATTACACATTGCTCCTACCTCTTGACATGGAACACCCAGAACGACCAAGTAGCCGACACTACCTCATCCGCAACTTGGATGGGCACGCAGAGTGGAAGCAAGCCCCACAGTGTACTACTTGGTAGTTCACTTTGAGGTTTGCTACAAATGGCCTTTTTCAAGGCCTAAAAAAAATGTAACATTCTACAGAGTGTAGAATGTTACATTTTTTTTATAACTGAAGGTTGACCTTGAAATACATCCCCACCACTTTCTATCCTATAAAAGCGAGCTGCGCTTCAGTTGGGGTATCCACTTCGAGAGCTGACTTTACACAAGAAACAAGTCCTCTCTTCCTTGGGTATTGGAGTACGGCACTGCAAACTGGCTCTATACCCTTTACCCTCAAAACAACTGAATACGGCACTGCAAACCGGTTCAATGTTTTACTTCCTTAGATATTTGAGTACGGCACTGCAAACCGGCTCTATGTGTCTTTCCCTTTAAACATTCAAGTACGGCACTGCAAACCGGCTCAATGTTTTTCTATTTTCTTTTCTACCTTGACTTGTTTCGAGAAAAGTGAATGGGGGATCAACTTCGGTGCAGACTCCAGCTGTTACAAACTCACGTCTCAGGCGAGACTGAGTGTGAAGACCTCCAGCAGTGACTTCACACAAGAAACAAGTCCTCTCTTCCTTGGGTATTGGAGTACGGCACTGCAAACCGGCTCTATACCCTTTACCCTCAAAACAACTGAATACGGCACTGCAAACCGGTTCAATGTTTTACTTCCTTAGATATTTGAGTACGGCACTGCAAACCGGCTCTATATGTCTTTCCCTTTAAACATTCGAGTACGGCACTGCAAACCGGCTCAATGTTTTTCTATTTTCCTTTCTACCTTGACTTGTTTCGAGAAAAGTGAATGGGGGATCAACTTCGGTGCAGACTCCAGCTGTTACAAACTCACGTCTCAGGCGAGACTGAGTGTGAAGACCTCCAGCAGAGCCCTAGCTGTTGCAAGCTCACGTCTCTGGTGAGACTGGGTGTGAAGACCTCAAGCTCTGTCTCTGGCGAGACAGGGTGTTTATTTCGTTTATTTCGTCTTATTAAAAATATATATATTTACCCTATCCCACATATTATGTGTACTAATCATATATGTTTTCTCTTTCAGGAAAAATGTTTTCTTCCTTCTTCCTGTTGTGTCTTTCTGTAGTTGCATGTTTCTCTTCTTCCTCTTCTGTCTTTTCTGTAGTTGCATGTTTGCTTATGCTTTGAATGCTAAACACTAGTGTTTTTTTTTCCTTTTTTTTCTAAGTTTGGAATGACCTTGACCTTTGACCTACAAGAGCGGTCAGTTATTACCCCCACCCGGTCAGTTACTACCCCCACTTAATCAATTGTTAGTACTACATAAGGACGTTGCTGTGTCCGGATTATCATTATTGGGAGACATGGCTCCTGCGCTTATAATCCTTAGAAGAAAAGCTAGCTCCAGGGAGGAGCTGGTGAAATGTAATGAAGAGTTTACGGAGATATTGGCCAAGTATACAGAAGTGTATGCTATGATCGAGTATTCATATACCACCGTAAATGGTTTAGAGTGCCGTTATAGCAGCAAATTGACCAAAACATTGTTCCCCTTGTGGTCTGTATCATACACTAGAGGGTTTGACTTTCTAGCTGACATAACAATTTATGTAAAACCTTAAATTGTTTGTCCTTTTTTTTTTGTTTTTTTTTTTTTTTTTTAGGAAAACGTTGTAAATTATAATCATTTGTAGTACAAATGTGTTTTATAATTTGACAACGATTTCCGCTTCGTTTAAATGACCTTGAACTTTATCTTCTAACTTACAATTCATCGCAATTAATAAGATTTATAAATAAAAGGATCTAGCGTTTGATGATGTGTCATGGGTTTCAAGGTCAAGAGGAGTGTTTAAAAAAAACCTTCTTGTACAGAACAAGTTCTTTCAAATTTTTCTGTACAAGAAGGTTTTTTTTTTTTTTTATTTTATTTTACAAATGTACAGCTTCAGTCTTCTCCGCTACTATCTTCGCTGCTGCTGCTAACCTCCGCAAAAAGCCTCATCCTCACGAACAATAGCCTCCTGCAGCAGTTTGATCGACCCCTTTCAATATCATTAACATTGAAAGAGGTAGTCGGTGTTGTGGGTGGCGGTGTTGGTGGTGATGATGGACTGAGTGTTCCAAAGGTCCACGAAGCTGTTGTAGAACTTGGAGTCCCAATGTTCCACGACGTTTCTAGCACGGGTGTTGTTGCTTGGCTGTTTGAGGTGGTGGTGGGTAGACTATCATCATCCGACACGTTGCCCATTTCACCTACGAAATCCATAGGTATGTCATCGTCCTCGTCTACTTCACTATTGACGTTATGGAGAATATTCCTCCCTTTTTTGCAAAACACATTGTCAGTGGGAGCCATCTCAACGATATGAACTGGTTTTACAAACTTCAACTCCTTAAGTAACGCAACAGTAAATGGAAGGGGGGATACTGAGTTCTGTGATTGGTTTGATAAGACACATTACTTGATCGTGACGTCATCATGTTTATAAAAAGAACAAGCGCTGACCGAATGTCATTGTTAGTTGAACTTTTCAAGACTCAACAGCTAAACATGTGTATCTGCAGCATTTGTTGTGAAGAGTTCAACGATGAAATACTTTTGCTTTTTCATTATGAATTATTTCACACTTTAGAAGAACGAGAACAAAGAAGACCTAGTGTTATACAATATGCGCCTGCAACTAGTCTCAAAGTGGAAGTGTTAGCACAGGCGTTGGATAGATCGTCAGTAAGACATTACAAAATTAAAAACACTTTACATTACAATCTGCAGGAGTTTTTGAGTAAAGGGAAACAGTTGGTGATAACAACATTGAAGAATGAACAAAAAAGACTAAACTTTATAAAATTTGGAATAATACTAGACGCAGTATTTACAAACGTTGAAAATGAACTTTCACCACGAGGATTTATCACAAAGAATAAATATATTTTAGCGACAACTTTATGTTGAAGAAATTATTGATGGTTTGTATGAAGAATTGATTTTAAAATTGAGTGAACATGAAGGAAGAGGATCCGGATGGAGTTTACTCTCTGTTGAAGGTTTGGATATTAGAGTGCATAAGCATGGTTATGGTGATCGAGGAAGCAGCTACATACCATTACCTAAGAAGATCTCAAACACGAAGGCATGTATCAATGTGCAAAATGTTGACAACAAATGTTTTTACAATGCAATGTTAGCAAAATTCATAGAAGGTGATCACAGTGTTAGACCCGACTGTAGATATGAAGAGTTAAAACACAAGTATAATTTTCGAGGTGTAGACTATCCCACCTCACTAAGTGATATAAAACGATTTGAAAAACAAAATCCTAGAACGTCTGTACATGTTTTTGGTTTAGACTCTTCAAACAATGTATTTCCATTACAATTTGCACCTATTGAAATAAACGACCACACGGATTTACTACTTATCAAAAGTGGCGATGTATCGCATTACTTGTATATACAAGATTTTAATAAACTGGTTGCAAAACAAGTGTCTAAGTCAAATTGTAGTGTAACAGTATGTAAACGTTGTTTCTGTTGCAAAAGAGGACGAACAGGAGGAAATAGCTGGCTAATAGAGCATCAACGTCTCTGTAGTATGAAAGAAGAGGTCAGAGTGTGTTTGCCCCATCCAATGAAAGCCAGAATAGAATTTAACAAAGTCTGTCAGCAATATAGTATACCTGTGGTAGTATATGCAGACTTTGAATCATCTCTTCTACCACTAGATGTTACTGATGCTGATCCTACCAGAAGAACAAAATATCAACTTCATAAACCTAACAGCTACTGAATATTACTGAAATCTACGCTACCTGAAAGTCATTTACAAAAATACGGCCTTACAAGTACTCCGCAAGTGTATAGAGGTGAAGAAGCGCCCAAGAAATTCCTTGATGATCTTTATGAGATAGCTCGTAGAGTTCAACAACTGTAGAGTCGAGTAATACCGATGAGTCCTCTAACACATCAGGAAGAGACCACGCATTCAATAGCAACACATTGTTACCTATGTAACAATGTGTTTACAGATATTAATGGTAAGGTGAAGGATCATGATCATCTAACAGGTTGTTATAGAGGACCTGCGTGTAACAACTGTAACATTAATTATAAACTGCCAAAGTTTATTCCAGTTGTATTACATAACCTGAGTGGTTATGATTCTCATTTTATAGTTCCAGAATTGGGTAGAGATAATGGAAGTATTGATGTATTGGCAACAAGCTTTGAGAAATTTATAAGTTTTTCGAAGACTGTAGGAAAAATAAAATTAAGGTTTGTAGATTTATTGCGATTTATGCCATCGAGTCTAATGAAATTAGCTGAGAATCTGCAAAGACAAGACTTGGTAGAAACATCCCGAACTGTGCCATCCGATAAACTAGAACTTGTGTTACGAAAAGGAGTGTTTCCATACGACTATCTAGATGATGTAGCCAAATTCAACGAGACATCTTTACCACCTGTACCGGGTCTTGGACCGGTACAGTTTCGTTTTTTTTCGTCATTGTCTGCCAGGCTGCCTGAGATTCGCTTTTGCCTTGCGTTTCGCGTACTTGGTAGCCGTTGGCCCAGTTCCGTTTCGTTCCGTGTTCCAGCAGCTTCTGTCCGGTTGGCCTGTCTGGTCAGTTGTCTTGTGCTGCCTGCCGAATCTCGTTATGAGTGGCTAGACACACTAAAACGTAAGTGTTCATTTTGTGAGTTTTAATATCTAAGCACCCTTTTGGTGAAAATACTTTTGTTTAAATAATTTTCAACGGGCTTACTGGTGTTTTCAGGGTTTTGTCTAATTTATATTCTTTGTCTAGATGTTTCTCAGACTAGGTTAAAGCCATGTGCTTCCATGTTAATCTTTACCGTTAATTACCGTTAATGCTTTTTATATCTGCCTTTATTGTCAATAGTAGTTCTGTATAATGTTTTGTTGAGCCTTTTTACAGTTGTAGTTACCGATTTGCAATATTTTTTGTTCTTTGCCAATAACCTAGACTAGCTGTACTCTTTGATTTTCATGTTATAACCTATTGCTCATGTATCCATGGCCTAGTATTCAGTTTGTCATTTTTTTAAGTCCATATACGTAATTAATTCTTTTATAATTTGTTAATTGTAATTTTTCTTAAATCTGAGTTTGCCAACATAATTATTCATGACCTAAAAAATAGATCTTTTATTTTTTCTAGTGTGATAATCCTGTATAATTTTGTCTGTGCCCGTTTTGTGTTGCCTTGTCATGTTTAGTGGTTATGTATAATATTTGTGTTGTGATGGCTGGACTGTTTTTAATGTGCTGTGGTGTTGTCCTACAGTCCAGGGTCCTTGAGTGGGACTTTCAACCCTCAGCCGGTCGTCCGGGCAATGTTCTATCATCTTCACTGCTAGCCTGGCCTGAGGACCATGTTGGAGCCTGGAGTCGCCCGCTACCCGCTCTACATCTTTAGGGTACAAGTCTTCTGTCCTCAGGTCAGTGCGTTCCTTATTTTTCCCGGCGGCTGAGCTGGGGGTGATTTGTGAAAAGAAAAATAATTAAATAAAAAAGAAATATAGAAGAAGAAAAAAAAAATGATTATGGAACTGTATGTGGCCTAGGCCTAAAACTTGAACTTGAACAGTGATTTATGGAACTCAGCCATGGGGACTTACTTATATTTATTTATTAAAGAAAAAAAAAACTTAAAATCCAAAAGGAACTTGTGTTGTTAATATTCATTGTTATTTAGTTTAGTTAGTTTATTTCTTGTTACATTTGTTTAGATTTTTATATTTGTTGGGTCCCCATTATTCAATCCTGTTATTATTTATTTATATGCTTAGGCCTAGTTATTGTTATTTATTTTTTTGTTAAGTGTATTAGGGGGGGATTTTGAAGTGATTTTTTACTCGAACGGTACCGTGTTATATTTTCTTTTAAATTGTTTAATTTTTAAACTTTCACCAAAAGGGGATTATTGTGCTTTGCTTAATTTTTAATTCGGAGCTGCCCAGGGATTCCGGCTTACTCCCTGGCCCGGTGGAATCAAGGGATGTGTGGGCTAAATTGCCGGTTTAATTGTTTGTTTCCAGAAGTTTTCTAAATTTTTCACTTTTATTTTGGGGTTATCTAAATTTGTTTCTTAATGGTCATTTTTAAATTGTTAATAATTTGTCTTACGTTTTGGGTGTCTCAGGCCCAACCGCAGATAGGCCATAGGCCATGTAATTGTTAACTTTGGTATTCGTAGAGTTTGTTGTTTTTGTATCGTTAAGTGTTTTGGTAGCTTTTGTCGTTATATTGTTAAATTTTGTGTGTTTTGTTATTTATTTAATTACGAATTAATATTGTGGCCTTCTGCCTGTTTTATATTGTGGCCTTCTGCCGTTTTTGTTTTATTGTTTTTTTACTTGGTAATAAAAATTAGTTTTGCTCAGCTGCCGAGTGTTATTTTGACCCTCCAACTGCCACCCGTGATCCCATCGCTCGACTTGGTTTGAGCCATCCCCCGGTTGGCACGCTTTCCAGCTTTGGTGGGGGGGGGATGGGTCTCAATTGGTAGCAGAGCGTGGTTGCCTAAAAAAAAAAAAAAAAAAAAAAAAAAAAAAAATCACACTTGGTTGTTGACGGTGGGTGTTTGCCTGTTAGTAGGTCATGATTGGCTGACCTACCGTCAAGGTGTCTTGGTATTGTAAAAAAAAAAAAAAAAAAAAAAAATAATAAATAAAAATTATTTAAAAAGCAAAACAATTAGAAAATCCTAATAAATAATTTAACTAAAAAAAAAAAAAAAAAAAGAAAAAAAAAACTTAGGCAATCCGCTTGGTTACTTTGTTGAATGGGTTTCATGGGTGGATTGGAGTGGTCGGCAGTGGCTCGGTAGGCTGAGGGTTTAGTTCGTCTTGGACCCTGGAGTTGTCGTTTTTTGTGTACTGTTGAGAATTTTGTTTTGCGAGATGGCCTATCTGCAGAATGTTGCGCTCCTGGTCAAGGAGGAGTTAATTTTTGAGTTGAGGTCGCGGGGTGTGACTCCGGAGGGTGATGTTCTGAATCTCCGGAGGTTGCTGCGGGAGCAGTTGTCCGCGGGTACGGCGGTGGATTGGTCTGATCTACTGGAGGTTGGTGAGGAGTTGTCTGTTTGTAAACGTAAGGTGGAAGATTGGGAAGGGGTTTTGGAAGATTTGCAGTTTGAACCTCCAGTGGGTCGTGACCGGTCCTGCCGCCTTGCACGTTTGGGGCATCTGCTTGCCCGTTTAAGGCTGGTCAACCGGGCACCGGGGTTGGAGCCATCTGGAAGGGCGTGGATCTTGGAGAGTGTGGCTAGGCTGGAGGAGATTTTTCAGGCACTCTCCGGTTCCACGACTCCTACGGGTCTGGGTCAGCGGCCTAATTTTGCTCTGTCGCCTAACGTGTCGAGGCCGCAGGCTGAGACAACGGCTTTCACTGTGCCTGAGGTTCCTTCTGAGCCTGCAGGAGTTTCTGTTGAGGTCGCTTGTGGTTCGGCTCCAGCTGCCGTTCCTACTACTTCTTTGGGTTCACCTGCTCTTCTGCAGCTGAGCTACCACAAGCTACCTAACCCTCTCACGCCCATGATCCAGAATCTCCCTGTGATCGATGGGATGGATCCTGAGGAGCTTCTTAAGTTTCTGGTGGCCTTTCTCAGACTTAGTGAGATGCCCGGCATGCAGGCTGGGGACTTGCTTCGTCTGGTGTTCCCTTATTGCAGAGGTCCCGTTGGGGAGTTGCTGAGTTCTGTCTTGGCCAGTGATGCCTCGGTGGACTCGTTCCATCGAGAGTTACTTTCATCGTTTTAA
>JAQJVL010000440.1:531145-533645 GCA_035578905.1 Stictocephala bisonia
CACAATCTTATCTTATCTCACTTCCGGTGATTAGCCCAGCTCCCGCACTTTCCACTACTTCTGTTTCTTAATAAAATCTATACAATAATATCCTAAACGTCTGAAGTTTGTGTGACTTTAATTGTTTTTTTTTTATAAGTGTACCTAAAGTTATGAAATTTAACATTGTTGGAATAGGCCTTACCTACTCCCTTTAAATTACGTAAGTATACAGATAAAAATAAATTAAAAATTTCATTGTTAATAGTTGTCGTAGGTTAACTTGGATTATTATAAAACTCCAATATAGCAAATGGTTTCCCTTTGTTACCTACTAATTGCAATGCAAAGTTACTTAATGTCTCCTAACACATATGTCTAAATGTTCTTCCAGAACACTGTTTCATTGCTGAGACATTCAGATAAATGAATTGTTTAAAAATATGACAATGAATGCAGCACCAATAAACTTATCCCAATATTGCGATGTCTTCATTAGTTATCGCCACTTACTTTTTACGGTGACTATGATAATAGTGTGGGTGAAAAAACTGTCAATTTAAAGACATTAAAATAATTTTAATTAATATATTAACATTAATAATAATACATCAAATACTTAGTTAAAATTAAACATAAAATCATGGAAATTTATATATTTTGTATGTATATACATTCATTTTGTTTTAAATTTACATTGAAACAATAGTCTGACTGAAATTTAAGAGAAAATCCTGTAGATTTTCACCATAGATCGGTAACAATCCTTTTTTAAATTGGATTCACGTAACATTTATATTCCGTTAATCGAATTGGAAAACTATCAGACAGATGTGGAAAGGATTTAAAGTTGGATTTACACACATTTATGGTAAATGTTACCTTATTCCTTCCTCTAACCATGAAACAAATTCCTGTTCATTCAATTTTTCGTTTATAAGATAATCACATTAGTTTTATTGAAAATAATCAAATATTAGTTTCACTTATTTTCAGAAACGTTATAAATAAAAACACAGCCGTATTATGTATCGAGACAAATTTAAATAGAAATCAAGAATTAATTAAGTATTTATTTGTACATAAATAATTATGTATTTCTAGTTTGCATCATTAAATTATGTGGATGTGTTTGTAATTAAATATTAACAGGTTCAACATATTATTCTTTCTTTTTATTCATTTAAATTTGAATTTTTATTTGTTGAACCAAAAAACATTAGCCAGTCAATAATGCTGAAGTGTGTGTGTGTGTGTGTGTGTGTGTGTGTGTGTGTGTGTGTGTGTGTGTGTGTGTGTGTGTGTGTGTGTGTGTGTGTGTGTTTGTGTGTGTGTGTGTGTGTGTGTGTGTGTGTGTGTGTGTGTGTGTGTGTGTGTGTGTGTGTGTGTGTGTGTGTGTGTGTGTGTGTGTGTGTGTGTGTGTGTGTGTGTTTTTTTATCTAATTCAAAAATAAAAAAAAGTTTCCTAGTCACTAATCCACCACACCAGTTAACTTATAAATCAGTATTTAAACACTAAGGGTGAATTCATGGAAAATATATTCCACAGAGATGCGGAAGTGTGATTGTCTTAGAAGGGTGATACAAACGTATAGCATTAATCTAACATAGTTTAGCAACTGCTGCTATTCTTTGAAACACTGTGCAAAATGAAATATTTTAAAACACCCCATCATATGTTATTAAAGTCTCTCTGAAGAAAGTAAGATGATAACAATATTTTTTCAACTAGAACTGTTTATGTAATTTACATTTTATAGCAAATAAATCTAAATTAACTTTAAATAAATAATTGTATTTATACTATATATTATTATTTGCGTAATTCAACCTTATATTTATACTATATATTTTTACATGCTTAAATTATTTCTTATAATTCTATTTAACTGTATTACAGTATATATATAATGAAGGAATACATAATGGTTAAAAGAGCTCCACCTTTGAAATTACAATATGTTCAAGCACTTGATGAATGAACATAATTTTTTTTATTTTGTGTGTTACTGTACTTTCTTTCTCTTTTACAAGAATTCATAGTTTCCTAGGGACATTGTTTTTTTTAAAAACACTCTCAGACAAAGTGCAGATTTTCTTTGTCAAGCGAACTCGGCTTCATGGGAGGAAAGCTGTTAACTTTTAGGAACAGAAGGCATGTTTCCTTTGAAAAGTTTACAAGAAATGTTATGTTTTCTTTTCTTTTTACATTTTATGATGATGAACAATATTTTATAATACAGACGGCATTTCTAAAAAGTTTTATGTTTTTGAAAGCTTTCTACGAGATTCTCATAAACTGTCCATAGATACCGTATCAATTGAAATTAAAATTAAATAACTGGGATTTCCTTTTTTATTTTATCATATTATTTTAGTTAGCTAAAATTTAATAATTACTATATAATATTGAACTGTGGCAACACCACCAAGATAAAAATAACAGCTTTAAAACATCAGCAGACAGATAGTTTAAGCTGCCCACATAATTAAAATGCTCGAGATTCTTGATCAGAAGAAT
>JAQJVL010000440.1:538645-576145 GCA_035578905.1 Stictocephala bisonia
CCAACTGCAGAGGACAAAGTTCGAATCCCCCCTGAGCCAACGGTCAGTACTTCTGACGTGTTTTCTCGTGTCAACTGGTAGTTAATGTAAAGAAATAATACAAATGTTTAAATGTCGAGTCATTATGACATATTGTGTTTAGTTTTAGAGTATACTATTTTTGTTTTAATTAATATAAAATATATCACTAAGCCATAACTTTATTTTAAATAAATACCGTTTCCTGTAATATGATACGAACATAAAACTCCAATGATACAGATTTTCCTAAGGACCAAACGGTCTTTGCGAGTTTTTGTAACGTTGTATCTTCGTTTCCCTCAGTTAATACAAACCTAGAGCCTCAAGCACCCTTTTGAATCACATTTCCATTTATTTTGTATGGCTTGTTGATATTTTGAAAATGCAAAAGAAAAACAATGACTTAGTACTAAATCAGGTTATGGATTAGTTAAATATATTCTATACAGCAAAGATTCTATGGTAAACATGAATAAATTATAATATGTGCAGGTGCAAATAGGGGAACATTAAACTTATCATTAACTCTAACAAAACCACTTACTATAAATGTGTGGTTTTATAATAAATAAATTATGTTTGATGGAGAATGCGTCATAGTTTTCTGTATAGTAACTTAGGCAGTCTTTATTTCAATACATCCTATAGGAAACATGTCAATGAACCTGTTTTATTTATTTTTCATAACATATATGCTTAATACATCATTATTCTTTAACCTGTTTTTAATAGTACATATATATCATTTACACATCATTGGAAACAGTACCGTAATTTAACATGTCTTTATTAAGTACATAATTTCTGCAACATTTTACTTTATTCCAATCAATAATTAATCATTAAAAATATAAATATCGCAACAAATTTACAATAAATGATTTGCTGAATATTCGTTTTTTCCAAGCGAAAAATTCACAGCACAAATTCATAGCATAATAATATTTCATTAAAAGGTCAAGTATGTATGAGTAAAATGTTATTCATTTAATTTAATTTAAATATCATTCAGGGCATAAATATACATTACAATACAAGGTATGAGTAAAATAACTGTGGAGTGTGGCTACAATAGAGACGCCAGGTGAAAAGTTGAAGATAATTATATCCTGTTTGCCAAAACATTCCTGTTCTCTTCTAAATGCCCTATCCCCTCAAAAACACTTAGATCGGCAGTGGGTGAAGTGTAATCTTATACTGTGAACAAAGCAAAGAGATATAACCTTATCAACCTTATCGTGTTTTCTTACTGAAATTTAACTATTGAAAATACTATTTGAACTCTAAAACGGATATAAGTTTAATTTGTAAAATTAATTGAACAGTTCAGTATATTTGATGTGTTACTGTCATATTTCTTGTTTGGTACATTGCCTGTTTCTGGGTCAATGTTTATCTAGGCTGTGTAATTATTTTAAATATTTCCTTTCAGTACACCTGTCTTCCAAGAAAAAATCTGTTAGAATGAATTATGAATTTACAAAAGAAACGCAAAAAATAATGTAAATTAACTAGTATTTGTGAAGTTATATTACTCAAACACTATTGTAGGGTGATTTGAGTAATTTACGCATTTTAATTCGGTTTTATAAACGTAAAATACTGAGAGTTATTTTGCATGTAAAAATAATTGTAATATGTTGCTTGTATAATCTACTATATTACGTTTTACTAAAATATATAAAAAATAAAATAATTCTAGATATTTGAAACAATTTTGGATACTAAAATTTGGATAATTTTAATATACAAAGAAATATATTTAAAAGGGTTAGTGTAGTTTTGTTCAATATTCAAACAATATTTTATTGTAGTTTTTTCTGTGTTAATTTGGTGTAATAGTGCAGTGATTATGTGAACAGCAGGAAATAATGTATTTGTCTGTGAGGTGTTCTGTTATTACGATACGATGAGATATACAGAGAAATAGAACAAAAATATTTATTTATATGGCCTAGTGAGTATAAGAAAAATCAGAGCTAGATCAGCCGCCCTGTATATGTATAATTATACAAACATTTACCTATACAGATTAAATATTTGTATAATTCATTACTACACAGTATCAAAACCAACACAACTTACTGATTAGCATAATATCAAAGAATTCTCCTGGAACTTTTCAGAAAAATGTAACTATGATTTATTATCAGTCCCCAAGTCATAGTAGGAAATTGTTAATTTTCTTAGAACAAATAATAACCTGGATATAGAAATATAATCTTTTTATTGCGAAATTAGAACAACGACTCACTGTGACTTCATTATCAGCCACATAACATTCTGTCCATAAATAAGGAAATTAGACTATATGAAAACTAGAAGGAATGTAGCATTTTATTAACTTTAATTTCAGATGATCCTTATAATAAATTAAAGTATTTATTTTTAAGTAAAAGTTAACAGCTACAAATTCTAAATTTTATTTTATATCTCTGCAAAGTTTAATAGCTTGAAGAAATAATTCAATCGCACAAAAAACTTGAACTATTATTTTAAAAATACAATTAGCAAAATTACAAAGAAATCCGCCTTTTAATTGGGGTTTAAAAACTTATAATACTGAGATTTATTTTGTATGTAAAAATAAATGTAATATGTTTGGTTTTAAATAAAATGTCTATTGTTTTATATCACTTTATTATATAAAGTTTTATCAAAAAATCATACAAAATGAAATAATTTTAAATATTTGAAACAAGATTGGATAATATTAATATCCAAAGAAATATATTTAAAAGGGTTACTGGGAATTAAGTTTTATTATTGTTATTGATTTTAAAATTCTAATAGAAATACCATAAATTTACATAAGTACATGTTAAACTTGCAGATTGGGTAAACACCATGAATAATGGTTCTAGATTTAACGTTAAACTTGACCCAGTAACACGTATTGTTAAATTTTATTGAATAAAGGGACAATAGAATCATTAGAAAGGTTTTCCTAAGGTTTAATTTATATCCTTGGTAATATTGTTCCAATTTATTGCTACTTTCCAATATAAATAACAAGCAGCAAGTGGATATTTTATTGAATGCTTTCACCATCTATGTCCTGTAATTCAGTTACTGTAATTCTTATTCGGTTCCTTTTTACTTTCTTCTGTTCTGAGGATGGGAAAATAGAATGACATTAAAAAATCCCATTTAAATGTTATATAAATATATATGTTAAATCTGTTTATCGATTTATACACATTCACAGCTAAATTTAATATGTTTAATAAAACAATAATTTATAAAACATGTATAACTTAAAAAAACTTTCTAACAACGCATAATTTTAATACGAACAAATTAGTAAGTCACTTGGTCTAATTTGTCTTATGTGTAATATCCTTTTCTTCAGGTCATTATATTACCAAGGTCATTTTAAAAATGAACAAAATTATTATTAGTTAGCGAGGGTTGAAGATGTTATTTTAAAGAATTTTAAAATTCTTGTGATTATAAAATAAACTTCCCTGTCATCAATGATTGAACCGATTTAAAAAAACAGACTATTATCATTATGAACAAGGTAGATGTGCTGTATGAAGTTTGATTTTACAGGCCTCACTAAATTTAACTTAACTAGAGTCCCTTCACACATTAATAACAACTCAGTCAGTTATAAAAGTCTTCAAATTCCTTAATACTTGTTTAACTATAGAGGATAAAAATATAAGAACTTTCAACATTTCTATACGTTTGAATTACTTGTTCGTCCATTACAATTGTTCGCTTAAAATTTAAGTAAAATCTACGAAGATTGTCATGTAAACCTTAATTTTAAACATGGAATTATTTATAAATTAATGTAGGTTAATTCTAATAAACGAATCTAAAATTGTTTATCCACTTATAAATGGTAGCTCGTAGAAGAATGTAGCTAACAAAAGTTTATTGCGAAAAACATAAATCCCCTCATTTTTATGGATATTACACACGGCACCTATTTGAAAGGAGTTAATACATTTTACAATTTAACCGTAGTGATTTTAAAGTAAATCTTTAATTAGGATTCGAATAATAGAATCACTATCACTAGGGTTCTTTCTCTCAAAAACTATTGGTAAATATTATGATGTATTTTCCATTCGAAACACCTAAGGACCTGATTTCAGACATAACGGTCTGAAAGTTTAGTAGTTCAAAGTTGTATATAAGTTTAATTTCCAGTCCTACAAATTTAAAAAGGATAACATATTTGAAAAAGTACAATTTCCAATATCATATAAAGTGAGCCAAGCACATTCTGATATATTATGTAACTCCATCTTATGATATTACACTTTAGATATTAAAAAAAAGCAAAACAAAACTGTAGGGAATCCAACCTCTTTTGATTTAATCAAATTTAATAAATAATCGATTATGTTTAAGATAAAGTTGACAATAGGATACTATTAATATACGTTGTCTGCCTTCAATATCAAACATTTAGTTGAAAATCTACATATTATGTATTGGTTTAGATGTGATTTAGGTTTTTGGAGGTGCCTTGTATTTTTTATTAAATTGAGTCATAAAGTATAAATTAATATAGCAAAGCCTATACATCTACTTGACAGATTTATGCTAATTTTTTTAAGTAATTCAACCAAAGGATAATATATTTGTATCAAAAACTCTAATAAAATAAATCGTCTGTTCACTAACCCTTATTTAGCCATGGATTCTGCGATAAAAAATTTCCCTTTACTAGCAAGCTTATTTTAATAGTCTTACTTTATTGTTTCATTATATTGCTATTGTTTCATTATATTGATACTGTTTCATAATATTAATGTAGAACAAAATACTATTCATTATTCATAACCAGGAAGACGTCGATCGTTAAGTTGTGGGCGAATATGAGCTACGAATGAGTGTGATGAGTGTAGATGAACGAGTGTAATCATTGTTACTCTCTGAGTTCGAATTAAATCAGAAGGGACTATATATAAATAGCCCAATAGCCAGGGCAACTATGGGACCTACAGATTTACGTGGAATATGAACTACGTTGACATTAAATATTACAATGTTTAATAAGTAATAATTGTGTTGAAATTATAATCCAACAAAGTATTTCAATAGTTTGTAATTTTAATATGCATAGTGAGTTTCATAAATATCAGTTGAGCTAAGGTATAAATATCTGGTAAAAGAAGCATTTTTGAAAAAACATGTATTCTTTATTTTCTTTTTAAATACACTAATATAATCATTTAGTGAAATTTGGTACATTATTTTTGGTGCACCCTGCATATATAGGTTTTTAATATATTATGGTTCCAACTCTAACTCAACTCCTTACTTTTTAATATATGCAAACTAATCTAATGACAATAGGGCACCTAAAAGCCCTTAAGTTTCATAGACAATAATGTGTATACATTTTATAAAGGAGTAATATATCATCGATGACGACGTGTGTCGTTACGTCCCTTCTATCGGACACCAGGATGACAGGCCTCATATGGAAATTGATGTTCCGTAGTTATAGCCATTTACCAACCTGTCACTCTCACTGTAAGATCTCAGGTCTACCTTACAGGATAAATGACCAAACATGTCATGACATGGGGTTACCCCAATTGTAATACATTATCAATGAGGACGTAGTCGTTACATTCCTTCTATCGGAAACCAGGATGACAGGCCTCACATGGAAATTGATGTTCCTTGGTTGTAGCCATTTACCAACCTGTCACTCTCACTGTAAGATATTAGGTCTACCTTACAGGATAAATGACCAAACATGTCATGACATGGGTTTACCCCAAGTGTAATACATAATCGATGACGACGTGTGTCGTTACGTCCCTTCTATCGGACACCAGGGTGACAGGCCTCACATGGAAATTGATGTTCCTTGGTTGTAGCCATTTACCAACCTGTCCCTCTCACTGTAAAATCTCAGGTCTACCTTAGAGCTTGATTACCAACCATGCTACGACATGGGTTTACTCCTGGAATATTACATCATCGATGACGACGTGTGTCATTATATCCCTTCTATCAGACACCAGGGTGACAGGCCTCACATGGAAATTGATGTTCCCTGGTTATAGCCATTCACTAACTTGTTAGTCTCACTGTAAGATATCAGGTCTACCTTAGAGCTTGATGACCAAACATGCCACGACATGGGTTTACTCCAAGGATATTACATCATCAATGAAGACGTAGTCGTTACATCTCTTCTATTGGATACAAGGGAGCCAGGCCTCACATGGAAATTGATGTTCCTTGGTTTTAGCCATTTTTCAGCTTGTCACTTTCACTCTACGATCTCAGGTCTACCTTAGAGCTTGATTACCAAACATGCCACGACATGGGTTTACTCCTGGAGTATAACATCATTGATGACGACGTATATCATTATATCCCTTCTATCGGACACCAGGGTGACAGGCCTCACATGGATATTGATGTTTCTTTTTTATAGCCATTTACCAGCTTTTCACTTTCAATGTAACATTTAGGCCTACCTTAGACCTTGATGACTAAATATGTCACGACATGGGTTTACCCCAAGTGTAATACATACATCGAAAAAGTCTAGTTAGTTTAAAAATAAACGTTATTTTGAAAGCGATAACGTTGAACCTACTACTTTTACTGTGAAATGATAAGAAATATCGTAAAGAATAACCCAGCTCGTACACGTGTAAGCTTTAATAATAATCTCCGTTTATTGTTACCCCAAGTGGTATTCCTAAAGGTGTTAACAATAGTTTATAGCCACCAGCTGGTGCTTCTAAATGAAGTTAACACACACTTTAAACACCACATTTGGCCATTTTGGGTTAGTGTATCATTTAATTATTAAGGACTCATAGTAATATACGGTAATGTTATGTGTTATCAATTTCCATTTATAGATTGATATATAGGTTCTATTGAATAACCGTAATAAAATACTACTATATGTAGATTTTGAAAGTTTGAAGGCTACTGAACTATTGTATTTTTATCGAACAATGTGATGACTTTAGTAAGTATTTTGTGAAACTGAGAAATTAGACTTAAGCGGCCGGTGTCATAACTAGAACTACAGTTTCCGGTGACCACCGCGTCAAGGTACTATCTATAATATTTACAAGATGACCAGACGTTTCGCCCATACTGTGATGTGGCATCATCAGTGGTATCTCTGAGACTGAAATCGGCAAGTGACCTTCCAGCTTTATAACAGGTGGTGGGGTAACAGGGGACTGGTTGGCAGGTATGCTGGAGAGGGGGGCGGAGGCACGACCCACGTGACCTACGGTCATTGGCCGAAAAATCAATATGGCTGACTCTTCCATTTTATTTCAATTTACTTAAAATGGGTTCCCATGTCTTTGGCAGCCGTATACTATCGTCCTTATTAAAATTATTTCTTCTTTTATATATTTCTATGGCTTCCCTTACGATTCTCGGGTAGTAATGTGGGATGTTGGCAAGGACTTTAGTTTTGTCAAATAAAATTCCAAGATTACTTTTTGTGCTATGTTCAGCAACAGCAGACTTTTCCGTATCTTCATTCTTAGTATGCCTTATATGTTCCTTAATTCTTGTAGAAATTAAACTCTTGGTTTCCCCTATGTAGACTGACCCGCAACTACAAGGTATTTCATATACTCCAGGCATAGCTAGTGGAATTTTATCTTTGACTGGCCTCAGAAAATTCTTTAATCTATTCGGTGGCTTGTAAATGGTTTTTATATTTTCTTTACTTAATAGCCTGCCAATCTTTTCCGTTGTTCCCTTTATGTAAGGTAGATACGCCCTTTTTGAGGTATCCTTATCTTGTCTTGTATCTACTCTATTGTCTTGTTCTTTCCTCTTCAACTGTTTTCCAATAGTATTATTGATTTCTCTAACTGAATATCCATTCTGTTTTAATGTTGAATGTAATATTTGTCTTTCTTTCTTCCAACTATTTTGGTCTGAAATGTGAATGGCTCGATTGATTAAAGTGTTTAAGACTGCATTCTTCTGTGCCGGATGATGATGGGAAGCAGCATTTCAATATCTATTGGTATATGTAGGTTTCCGATATACCGAGTGGCCTATTCGTCCATCTCTTTTTATCACAGTTAAAACGTTAAGGAAAGGCGGACTTCTGTTATTCTCGATTTCCATTGTGAACTTGATATTAGAGTGAATAGAATTTATATGGTGCAGAAAATCATCCAATCTCTCTCTACCATGTGGCCACACAGCCCAAACATCGTCTACATATCGATACCATGCCTTTGGTTTCAAATCAGACGTTTCAAGTGCCTTCTTTTCAAATATTTCCATATAAAGATTAGCTGCAACTGGTGATAGAGGTGATCCCATAGCTGCCCCCTCAGTTTGTTCATAGAACTTCCCATCGAAGAAGAAATAAGTTGATGTGAGGCATAGTTCAGCTAGCTCTGCTAAATCGTTGTTAAGAATTTCCTTGATTATTTCAATTGTTTGAGGTACTGGAACCTTAGTGAACAATGATTCTACATCAAAACTTACTAGTATGTCAGTATCTTGCAACTTCTGTTGGCTGATAAGGCTGATAAAATGTCTAGAATCTCTAACAAATGACTCAGTTTTTCCTACAACTTCACTTAGTTGTTTTGATATAAACTTGGCTAAATTATAAGTAGGTGATCCTATGGAACTTACTATGGGTCTCATCGGTATATTTTCTTTGTGTATCTTAGGTAATCCGTACAAAAGTGGTGGCCTAGGGTCAGAATTTATTAATTGTCCTTTTGTCTTATTGTTAAAATTAGGGTTTGACATATCCAATTTTGATACACTTGAAGCAATTCTTTTAGTCGGATTTCTTACTAATTTATATGGACCGTTATAAATCATATCTTTCATTTTGACTTTATAATCTTCCGTCTTCATAATTACTGTTGCATTTCCTTTATCTGATGGTATAACTATTCTTGAGTCATCTTCTTTCAAAGCCTTCAATGCAACTTTTTCATTCCTAGAGAGATTAGATTTTGGCGGCCGAGCTTTCCTGAGCACCACTGATACATCCTGTCTAATCTCTTCAGCTTTTTCCGATGGTAAATCCTTTATCACTTCTTCTACAGAGCAAATAATTTCTTCAGCTGGAATTTTATTAGGCACTACTGCATCGTTAAATCCTTTCATAAGTAAAGAAGTTGTGGGTTGATCTAAGGTATCTTCAGTTAAATTAATTATTATAATTTTGCTAACGTCCAATTGACTTTCTGAGAACTTGTTTTTACAGTATTCATCTTGTTATAAATACTGTAAAAACAGTTTTCATGTACGGTATAGTTTTCATCTTCCACCTGTTATATAGCTGGAAGGGCACTTGCCGATATCAGTCTCAGAGGTACCACTGAGGATGCCACATCACAGTATGGGCGAAACGTCTGGTCATCTTGTAAATATTGTAGATAGTACCTTGACGCGGTTGTCACCGGAAACTTTAGATTCTAGTTATTTTGTGAAACTGTTTATTTAGTAACTGTACTTAATATTTTACATCGGTGTAGAAGGAATATGTGAAGCTAATTAATGTAACTAAACTTACTATAAAGGGAAATGGCAGGCAGTGAGTTTGGGATCAATCGTCACTTATTTTATGAAACTATATTCAGTCCTTCTAAAGGTACCCAAAATAAACAGTTTAAGTTACTTATGATAAAATTACAATTAGAAAGTATACGAGTATAATAGTTTATTTTATTATCTATGTAGATTAGCTTATCTGTCAATAAATATAAAACTAAATTTTAAAGCAAAAGAGCAAGTCATGGAACTGAAATTTTTAGGTTTACAACATCATAATTTAAAAACTATAATTACAAAATTATTTCAAAATTCAAAACTTATTCTCAAATCGAGTGAGTGTAGAAACTATAAAATATTTGTGTAAGCCATGTAAAACTATTTGAGTACTGGTAAAAGAAACACATATTTATCTACAAGTTTTATTTACATGTCTTGTTTTATAAAGCAGAATTAAATACTAACGCCTTTTTATATATTAGTTAGTAAATATACGTAACACATATAATCTTTACTGTACTAGGCCTAAATAATCTTCGGTGGTGCTTACATAAATTACGTGTGAGGTGTAATAAGTATAATGGATCGATAGTAAACAATTAACTTCTTATGTAGTATTTAAATTAATATAAATCAAGGTAATTGTAGTTAAAAAATGAATTTCCTTCAAGTGTAGTAGGTTAGTACTAATCCTACTTATGGCTAAATACCGTGTTCATAAGTATCCCCTTCCCCTTAAAAATGAAAATTACAAGACTTTTATAGTACTTTTGCTTGTAGTTGGTAATGGAATTAATATCAGCAAAACTAAAATTACGTCCAAGTCATGTTGAACATCAACATAAAAATCAAAACTATGTAAAAGTCGAGTAAAAGTATAATACAATAAGAACAAAACAAATAACCATTGTGTTATTCATAAGGCAGTTCCTTTCATTTTATTTGTTAGAGCTTTTATGAATCGTCGTTAATTCGCTATAAGAATCATCAATAACGTAAGCCCACACTACCAACTTAAATTCATGAAAATACTATTCTACTTCAAAAATATTCCGAAAGAGATCATGATGATATCTCTTTGGCTTAAAATTAATCACTAGCGTAGTAGATATGTCATTATTCAACTATTTATTATGCTTCGATCACAAGTTCATACATCCCATGACGTTCAAATTAACATTAATTTACTTGAGTTTAGAAATATTCCATTTTGGTTTTACATTTTAAATACCTAAATAACTCATAGTGACGGACATTTATTTTAATTTTTACCAACGAAGTGCTTCATAAGTGTTAAGTGCACCTTAAATCACATCAACTGTCATACTTAACAACAAATAAAAGGACTTCATAGAATTATACCTAGTAAGAAGTCTTAATTTTTATAAAATAATCATAACTGTTACAATTATAAATATTTATAATTTTATAACTATTTATAATTGTTACGTAATAAAAAGCTTTGTGGTATTTCATTGTTTAGTTTAAAACAATGAATTAAATTAATACCATTATTAAAATGAGTGTAAACCTTTATTTTAGCTTTATTTTAAACCCAAAATTACAAAACTAATTTAATTTGGTGAGTGTATTTCATTATAATGACAAATACCCAGAATTACGCTTTGCGGCACTGTTCCACTAGCTTGTAAGTATAATTGAGGAACTAATGAATGAAGGTGCGTGTGGGTAAGGGTTGAGGTTTGTTCACATTTATTACACTTTTATAAATATACAGCCTATTTAAATACTAAAATTATACAATAATCACAAAACTAAAATAATATTGTTGCTATAGATGGAGAAAATACTCGATATTGAGTAACGATAGCTTTATTCAATATCGAGCATTTATAAAAATATCTATGTTTCAGTTAAAAAGTAAATTTAAATAGCCTTAAATTAAGTCTTGTCTTTAAATAACTATTGCTAGCTATTGTTTTTCACAAAACAATTTTTGTTTGAATTTTTATTTGTATTTATTGTAGACTCATAAGTATCAAATTTACAACCTTACCACTTATTCATGCATATGTAATTGATCCTTACACGGGGCTATAACTTGTATACATTTTGACTTTAGTTATGCGACAGGAGGAACATGATCCTATTTACTTTTGACAGGATTTTTCTGAGCGGAGTAACCAGCCTTAAGATGCCTTTGGAACCTTATATATTGGTTGTTTTCCCTTAGGTTCTTGTTGTGCCACCTTAAAGGATCACATGTAATGTCTTTTATTGTGTTTTTTTTTTAATTTTTACAAAAAAAAATACTAAAAATTTTTCAATACCTTTGCATATATTTTGGACGAATTATATTAGATAATTAGAGACATATTGATAAAAAAACATATGTTTAGTTACGAAATACAATTTTCGCGTAGACAATTACTGCAATAGAGGGAGAATTAGTTCTCTGATTTCACAGCACAATATGGGCATAACCACTTTAATATGGAATTTAATTTAAAAAAGTATATTTAATTTAATGAAAATTTAAGATAATTTACAGAATATTTCATTTACGATACATTAGTATAAATAGTAGATGAAAAAAACTTAGACATGCATTATTATTTTAGAATTAAGAATGAAGTGCTTAGGCTTCATCTAACTGTGCTGAAAGTTTAACCTATACGTCTGAATGACGATCAATCGACATTGCTTAAACAGATAACAAATATAGTTCATAATAATTCCTATAATAGTTATAAAAGAAAATATATGAGATTTCAAAACTTTATAATTGGTTTAAGAGTTATCACAATATGAAAATGTCGTGATTTATATGTACATTATTGTTGTGCTTTTTTCAATAATATTAACATTATAAATATTTGTTTTATTACATTTCCCAGTCAGAGAGCAAAATAAATATTTAAAGGAGTTGACATAATTCTTTAAATATTTATTGAAGTATTAAAAATAAATATTTCACACACGTTGTCCCATAACAATGTATGTGAAAAAATACATTTTTAAACTAGAAATCTACACACCATATACATAACGATGCTTTTATTACAATAGCATGGCCACAATAAAATATTGTTTCAAGAAAGAAGACTTATGTTTTCCCACTTCGTTACGAACTACATAAGCTTACAAATAATTGGTCAACCACAAACGTATAAACCTTCTACCATCGACAACCACATTGTGTGACAAATGTACTATTAAGTATAACCATTTGTAACGTCTATAGCGTGGCAGTTACCTAACCACAATACCATATGTAGCGTCCGTAGCATGGCATATACTTAACCACGATACCATATGTATCATATGTAGTATGGCAGATACTTAACCACGATACCACATGTAGCGTCTGAAGCATGGCAGTTACTTAACCATGATACCACATGTAGCGTCTGTAGCATGGCAGTTACTTAACCACGATACCACATGTAGCGTCTGTAGCATGGCAGTTACTTAACCACGATACCAGATGTAGCGTCTGTAGCATGGCAGTTACTTAACCACGATACCACATGTAGCGTCTGTAGCATGGCAGTTACTTAACCACGATACCACATGTAGCGTCTGTAGCGTGGCAGATACCTAACCACGATACCACACGTAGTGTCTGAAACATGGCAGTTACTTAACTATGATACCACATGTAGCGTCTGTAGCTTGGCAGTTACTTAACCACGATACCACATGTAATGTCTGTAGCATGGCAGTTACTTAACCACGACACCACATGTAGCGTCTGTAGCTTGGCAGTTACTTAACCACAATAAAACATGTAGCGTCTGTAGCATGGCAGTTACTTAATCACGATACCACATGTTGTGTCTGTAGCATGGCAGTTACTTAACCATGATATCATATGTTGTGTCTGTAGCATGGCAGTTACTTAACTATGATACCACATGTAATGTCTGTAGCATGGCAGTTACTTAACCACGATACCACATGTAATGTCTGTAGCATGGCTGTTACTTAACCACGACACCACATGTAGCGTCTGTAGCTTGGCAGTTACTTAACCACAATAAAACATGTAGCGTCTGTAGCATGGCAGTTACTTAATCACGATACCACATGTTGTGTCTGTAGCATGGCAGTTACTTAACCATGATATCATATGTTGTGTCTGTAGCATGGCAGTTACTTAACTATGATACCACATGTAATGTCTGTAGCATGGCAGTTACTTAACCACGATACCACATGTAATGTCTGTAGCATGGCAGTTACTTAACCACGACACCACATGTAGCGTCTGTAGCTTGGCAGTTACTTAACCACAATAAAACATGTAGCGTCTGTAGCATGGCAGTTACTTAATCACGATACCACATGTTGTGTCTGTAGCATGGCAGTTACTTAACCATGATATCATATGTTGTGTCTGTAGCATGGCAGTTACTTAACCACGATATCATATGTAGCATCTGAAGCATGGCAGTTATTTAACCACGATACCACATGCAGCGTCTGAAGCATGGCAGTTACTTAACAACGATACCACATGTTGCGTCTGTAGCATGGCAGTTACTTAACCACGATACCACATGTAGCGTCTGTAGCATGGCAGTTACTTAACCACAATACCACATGTAGCGTCTGTAGCATGGCAGTTACTTAACCACCATACCACATGTAGCGTCTGTAGCATGGCAGTTACTTAACCAGGATACCATATGTTGCGTCTGAAGCATGTCAGTTACTTAACCATGATATCATATGTTGTGTCTGTAGCATGGCAGTTACTTAACCACGATATCATATGTAGCATCTGAAGCATGGCAGTTATTTAACCACGATACTACATGTTGCGTCTGAATCATGTCAGTTACTTAACCATGATATCATATGTATCGTCTGAAGCATGGCAGTTACTTAACCACGATACCACATGTAGCGTCTGTAGAGCATGGCAGTTATTTAACCACGATATCACATGTAGCGCCTGTAGCATGGCAGTTACTTAAACACGATATAACATGTTTTGTCTGTAGCATGGCAGTTACTTAACCACGATACCACTTGTTGCGTCTGTAGCATGGCAGTTACTTAACCACGATACGTGTAGTTAAGTACTTTACATGCATTTAATATAATTCGAAAATAAGTCTGAACAGTTTATTTAATTATAATATATTCAATGCATATAACATTAATTTATAAACCTTTTAAAAATAGAATGTATAAAATCATTAACTTAGTTTCTATAATAAATAAATGTCCATTCTTCTTACATTAACCAATGCCAAACGTGCTTAAAACCTGAGCATATGAAGCGTGTTGGTTAAAAGAGGAATCTGGAAATATTTGTTATAAGTTACAACTATTGCTTTTGCTGATGACATTTCAATTTTTTACACCCATAAGGATCAGGGAATTATTGGGCATTTAATTAACAGGGACCTACTCATCCTAAGGGAATGGTATCTGAGAAATAGGATGCAAATTCATCTAACCAAAACAAAATAAATAAATGTTGATTTTGTTTGATTTTATATGCCACTTCCTTTAAAATGTAATTTTAGAACGTGTAATTTCGATTCGTGTGATTGCCAGGCTTTATAAAAAGTCAATAGTATAAAGTATTTATGTTTTATTGTTGATGAAAGACGCATAAAATGTTAATATTATCGATAAGAAAGTTTTACTTCTTAAGAAATTTCTGCAGTACATCATTATTAAGATCTTTATATTTTGCTCTAATTAACTCTAGGCTGCAGTATGGAATAACTTGTTGGAGAGGTACTTATAAATATTTATTACAAAAACTTAGAACTACACAGAATTATTTTTTACGTGTAATTTTAAAGAAAAATAAACATGATAGCTCTTTTCCTCTTTTTGTACAGATGAAAATACTACCATCTGGTATCTATTTATTTTTAAGGTTTTTAGGTTGTTTTTTATTATGAGTGGAAATGTGAGGAATAATTTAAACTCTAATACTTGTTTTAATACCAACCAACAATATCGTCTGCTAAGAGTAAATAGATCAATATTCCGCCACTTCTTCCGTTATTTGGGTGCCAAATATTTCAACCAATTACCTGCAGAAATAAAACAAGCTAATAATCTAAAGGAATTTTGTAAAAATATAACTGCTTGGATTTTCTCTTTTCAAGATCATGATTTTTTGAACAACGTTTTGGTTTATATCACAGTACATTTATTTTAATCACTGTTACAGATTACATTTGGTTATTTATCATGTAGCAAGAGTTTAAATAAAATTAGTTGTAGTTTTTAAGTGGTTAATATTTAATAGCCATATAGGTGATGTATATGTATGTATGTACATATATATATATATATATATATATATATATATATATATATATATATATATATATATGTGTGTGTGTGTGTGTGTGTGTGTGTGTGTGTGTGTGTGTGTGTGTGTGTGTGTGTGTGTGTGTGTGTGTGTGTGTGTGTGTGTGTGTGTGTGTGTGTGTTTGTGTGTGTGCGTGTGCGTGTGCGTGCGCGTGTGCGTGTGCGTGTGTGTGTGTGTGTGTGTGTGTGTGTGTGTGTGTGTGTGTGTGTGTGTGTGTGTGTGTGTGTGTGTGTGTGTGTGTGTGTGTGTGTGTGTGTGTGTGTGTGTGTGTGTGTGTGTGTGTGTGTGTGTGTGTGTGTGTTTGAATGGAGATTTTTCATTTGTATTGTAGTATCTATTGTATTTGTTGGTTTTCAGTTTTGATTTTGCATATATTTCTTTTTAGTGTTGAATTACTTAGGGTTTAAGCTGCAAAGATACCAAAGAAGGCGATGGTTTCTTCTCAATTGTTTTGCAAGATGTTAGACGCTAATTTCCATGTTTATAGAATTATTTGTATTATTTTACTCTGGCCATATTACTGGAAAAATTGGCCAGTTATCTTTCCAGTAATTCTAATGTAAATATTTATGTAAATATTAAATGGAAAAAAAATCATTTATTCACTTTCTGTTTTGAATAAAATCGTAAATGTTCATTTTCTGTCTAAAAACATTTTGTGAGAAATGTAATCCCTTTTCCCGAGGTATTAAAATTACTCCAGTTATGCAAGACTTATTTGAGATTTACTGTTATGGTTAGATTTTTTTATTGACAGAATACATCTAAACAGTGTATATCAAAGTATCGAAAATTCTTTGCATTTTGTACATATTTTTAATATTTCATGAAATGCTGTCTCTTGTTTAGGAGGTGATTAAGTTGGGAAATGTTTTGGGTATAACATTTATTAAATTTTATGGGAGGTGCACAAAAACCTACACAGGCCGAGAACCTCCTCTTACAATTAATTAAATGTTTGTTTTGGTTTAAAATAGATATGAGTGATAAAAATAGAGTGTGCAAAAGT
Organism: Stictocephala bisonia; assembly: GCA_035578905.1. Classification (NCBI taxonomy): domain Eukaryota; kingdom Metazoa; phylum Arthropoda; class Insecta; order Hemiptera; family Membracidae; genus Stictocephala; species Stictocephala bisonia. The sequence goes on from JAQJVL010000440.1 coordinate 555,478, forward strand.
ACCTCCAGGATATAGTGCCTAGTTGTTTCTCCACAATGCAATCACAGTAGTGATGACAAAAACCGAGTTCTCCAGCATGACAAATAAAAGGGAGTAGTTGAAATCAAAAAGGACACATGAGAAGGACCTTCGGCTCCGATGGATGTTGGCCAGAAGTTGATGTTTCAGTTTTTTGGAGCCTTCCCGAGAGTTGGACAGCTGGTGATAGACATCTTCTTTTCCCCTGCGAACCCTTTCAACTATAGTTATGCAAAGAGCAAAACAAACAATTTCAGCTAACCTGAAGACTGTCCTCATGGAAATAATTCTCCTTGAAAAATATGCATCCACAAGGAGTACAGGCACAATTACTTCAATCATCAATCGGTACAGTATGACGTCGACCTGGACGTTCCTGTTTATCTCGCTTTCAGTGTACGCCAAAGAGCCTTGGAGTTCTGCCAGAAACATCCTCTTCCTATCCACTTCAGTTTGTACACTCACAATCCTACGCTTACGTCGCCCTCGAAGGCGCCCTCGACATGTTGAAGATCTTAAGGTACTTATTTCCAGTTCACTTTCATCGGTTTCAGAGAATCCTTTAGTTATTGCATTTTGAATAAGTAAAACCTTTGTTTGATGCATTATCAGGGTTGATAAAGTACTTAGCTCTACGCCACAAGATTGAAAAATGGTAATATAATATTTAAAAGGCAGTGATTTGTTTCTGTCAAGTATTATATTTGCTAAATGCAACACCTGAAATGTCATATGCAGGATCATAAACCCAAAGGACATTATCTTGAATAACTTTTTTCCTGATACATTTACGTTGTTTGATTCCAGCTTCTTTTCGATAGCTTCCAGATTCAGAGTGGTGGATATTTTGCTCTTGTGATCCCAAATTGCACTGAACAAAGAATAGACTGGTAATATGATCACAAAGATTCTTACTAGTTGAGTATGTGTATCTTCCATTGTTTCTACGGTTAACTGATGGTAAAAGTATAGAACTAGTTCCACTCCATAAACTAGTAACAAAACTACTGAGTAGGCAGTTTTCAATTTGCTTTTTTCAAGCGTCCTAAGTGACACTGTACTTGTACCAATAATACTTTCATATAAGTAGCTGTATCTAAACTGGCCCAAATTCACATCCATTATTCTTACACAACAGATCAGACAGTACTCTTCCTGGTGAAGACTGGTTGTTGTGGTAAGTGTTGCCTAGGCAACTGTGCAGTGACCTGGAACAGTTGAAGTAAAGTACTTTTAATGAATTAAACTATTGACAGTTTTCCAATAAAAATAACATATATCTTCTCTTTTCCAAGTATTTCAAAGGTTTATATAGTTAAAATCATATTATTAGGGAATGTTTTATTTTTATTAGTTTATTCTATAATTATTATATTTTAGATATTTAAATAGATATATTATATAATCTATTATATATATTATAAATCTATTATATAATAGATACTCTATATCTATTATACTAATATATAATATTTATTTAGATACATTAAATATTAGTAACTGCAAATTATCTTAGGTAAACATATTTACTAATGCAGTTAAAATTAAATCTGCAAAGTGTTTTATTTTTTTACAATCAATAAAGCCTATTAAACTGTTACTTAATACATGGCAATTCTTAATTATTATTTAAATAGGGTTAAGTGTACGATAATTATGGTTAAATAGCGGATATATAAACAGTAAATATACCTGCATCTATGTTCATTACTTCGAGTAGGAAGCTAATGAAATTGATTACTGCCGAGATTTCAGTTTTCACTGTCGTAACTTTTTAAGTGATACATTTACGAAATTCGGTATGTTCGTTTCTAGTTAAACTGCAACGTATAAATTTGGTCTTACATTTTCAGCCTCAATTTCAAGGTAACGATTGAAGTATCAAAAAATTAGACCTCATTTGACATAAGGTCTTAATTTTTAATATTTTTTAATAGAATATTTTTTAATTTTTCTATTAATAAAATTGAATAGAAGAGCACGGGAAGCCCTCAAGGTAGGTTTTTAAGCCATAACAATAACATGAAGAGAGAGTTAAGTCAACAGCTGTTCAAATGTTAATATTGTTGTGTTTGAAGTGTTCACAGCTGTGGTTGTAAATGTAATGTACAAAATGTAAATAAGATTGTTTATAATAATGAGAAGGTTATAAATGTCTCTAAATACTAAAGAGGGTAAGTTTAAATCATTCAGTGAATTTATTGTTTGATCTATAAATAAAAAAAAAAAAATGCATTTGTGTTCTCAAATCAGCAGCTTTTACATACAATAATATAAATAAAAACATTTAAAATATATTAAGTTGTAACAATGGGTGTTTATATGTCCACTATAAATATAGTGAAAGTTAAATTAGTGAGTAAGACACTTTAAATAACTGTACATAACATGATCTAAATAACATTTGTTTAAAGTTTTAAATTTATTTCATAATTTTAATCAATTCAATTTAATTAATTAATTTGAACCACCAATATTTGTAGTAAAAAGTAAAACAGCGAGACCGAAGACCAAGAGCGCAGCGAGAGATGGGGTTGGCACACGAAACGTGCAGAGATATTCCCTGTATCAGTTCTTGATGGTATGTATTTTTTGTGATTTTTTGACATATAGTTTTATTAAAATTATCAAATGTTTGAAAATGACTTCAGATTGTAAAGCCAAAAAATAACATAAAAAAAGATGTGATGTGTAGCTATTTAATATAAATCAGTAGTTTTCACTCTACTAATTATAATATGATATTAAATAGAAAACAACAAAAATAAATATGTTGAGTGGAAAGTAATAGCGTAATGCAGTCAGCTGGTTCACCTGGTGCAACTTTTCAGCTGCAGGCTTCCATTAAATCTTCAGTTCTTAGAAACCTTCACTACTTAACTGGCGTCACTAATATGGTGAAGAAAACAAGCGTTCTGAGTAAAAAGGGCTCATAAACATAAGAGCCCTTGTTTAGTTGAGCACCTCATGGAGGGTTTTTGCACAAAATTTTATTGTAATATTCAAAGCATGTGAATATCATGTAATGCATTTCAAATTTAGCTAAGACATTTGACAAAGTCCATATAAAGCTATCTAAATAAATATTTTTATTTGTTATTTCTAATAAGGGTGTTATTTTGTTTATAGTGATTTAAATAATGAAATATTTACAGGGCCTTAGCTGTACGACTAAAAAATTTATAGGGCCTTGGTTGTACGACTAAAAAATACAGGGCCTTAGCTGTACGACTAAAAAAATTACAGGCTTAGCTGTACGACTAAAAAGTTTTACAGGGCCTTAGCTGTACGACTAAAAAAATACAATACCCGGACGATCGCTTTTAGCCATATATATGGTAATTAATCTTATTTACCCAACACAACTTAAGAAGATATTCCTTAAATGCTAAAATTAACTATACTGTACTCTCACAAGTTTTAATATATTTTTATATTTGATTGTATATTTTTTCAGTTTATGAGCAAACATGTCTAAATATAAACTGCACTTAAAAAAAATACATAAATATACGCAGGCCACATGATTCTAATATATGATCCAATACTGAACATGATATTTAAATAAAAGGCTTATATGTACATCGTATATGTATGAGTGGGTGGGAGGGTCATCACAGTCGTATGTGTATGGGTGGGTGATGGGGTCTTAACCATCGTATATGTATGGGTGGGAGGGAAGGTCATCACCATCGTATGTGTATGGGTGGGTGGTAGGGTCATAACCATCGTATGTATGGGTGGGTGGGAAGGTCATCACCGTCGTATGTGTATGGGTGGGTGGTAGGGTCATAACCATCAAATGTATGGGTGGGTGGGAAGGTCATCACCGTCGTATGTGTATGGGTGGGTGGTAGGGTTATAACCATCGTATGTATGGGTGGGTGGGAAGGTCATCACCGTCGTATGTGTTTGGGTAGGTGGGAGGGTCATCACCATCGTATATGTATTAGTGGGTGGGAGGGTCATCACCGTCGTATGTTATGGGTGGGTGGGAGGGTCATCACCATCGTATATGTATTAGTGGGTGGGAGGGTCATCACAGTTGTATGTGTATGGGTGGGTGGTAGGGTCATAACCATCGTATGTATGGGTGGGTGGGAAGGTCATCACCGTCGTATGTGTATGGGTGGGTGGTAGGGTCATAACCATCGTATGTATGGGTGGGTGGGAAGGTCATCACCGTCGTATGTGTATGGGTGGGTGGTAGGGTTATAACCATCGTATGTATGGGTGGGTGGGAAGGTCATCACCATCGTATATGTATGGGTGGGTGGGAGGGTCATCACCATCGTATATGTATTAGTGGGTGGGAGGGTCATCACAGTCGTATGTGTATGGGTGGGTGATGAGGTCTTAACCATCGTCTATGTATGGCCGGGTGGGAAGGTCATCACCGTCGTATGTGTATGGGTGGGTGGTAGGGTCATAGCCATCGTATGTATAGGTGGGTGAGTCATCACCATCGTATACGAATGGTTCACTTTAATTCTGTATTTTATATTAGATTTAGTTATAGATCGTTCCTTTTTAAACCATCTTCAAGACAGCTTGGTATAGTTAAAATCCTTGAAATAAAATAAATTACTACAACAACCAAACACAACAAAATATAGTTGATAAAAATATGGTATTAAACAAAATAAGTAAAACTTTACGATTTCAAGCAATACATAATATATGTCATCTCCCATATTAAACTATTGTTGATATACTGTTGTAATGACCAACCCATAGACGTGCGGTGGTAATGTTACACACACGTACATAAAGAAGAATATACAGACAAATATTGAGTTTTTTTTATATATATACTTTAAAAAATTTTAGTATTACTATAAAACATATGTAAATAATACTAACAGATCAATAGTTTATTGATTCATCTCTCAATATTTCTAACTTAATTTTCATAATAACACCAAGCTTACAAATCTGATACATATAAAAAAAATTATAATATATTCATAAATGTTATTTAAAATTTACTTTGACTAGTTTAGTAGGTAAATTGCATAAACCCAAAGATATAACCCCCCCCCCCCCCACGTACATTAATACACAGAAACATAGAGGCATACATTATTCTGCCAAATATTTAAGAAATTAGAAAATCAAAGTTAAAAGGAACGCAAGACTAAGCTATTAGTGCCAGAGTTGTTTTCATACAATTAACTAAATTATACAAATATAAAGCAATACAGTCTCTGAGGGTTTTAATATGTATTTAATATGTAAATCTGTTAAGAAACTAAGCATTTTCAAAATTAGAGTGATGGAAAGCTGATAAGAATACAAACAACGTTGTTTTGATAGAACGTTACTTTAAACTTCGTCAGAGGAAGCTGTAATCTTGTCTGACTACTTATAAATTGAATTACAGGATTTTTACGTAAACAATTGATTTCCTATGGTATGTGTCACAATATTTTACAAAGTTAATTTAAATTTAAAGTTAAATGTCCTTAAACATATTTAAATTATTAAGATTTGTTTTATATCTATACCTATAAAAGGCAAATGCCACTGACTCATTCACTCATCGTTGTAACTAAAAAAAGTACTAAGTCTATGAGGCTGTATGTAGAGTCAAAGGCCTTATATTGTAGAAGTGCAATATGAAGGGATTTTGAAAATGTCTTAGTAAATCGAAGATAGCCGCCTTTTTAGTGCCAAACATTGTAAATGCCAAAAACAGCGTTTCTCTAATTGGACTGTAGTGGATAAATGAACGGTTCTACAGCGAAACTAACACCATTTTATGTACCTGATTTGAGACGATCTACAACTTTGGCCCAATGACTTTTTGCTCTATCTCACGTCCTTCATCCTTAGGTAGAACTAGATTTTCAATGAGTCCGTGTAAATAAAATTGGTTAATTTACGGTCTCTGAGGGTAGACTTACGGATATTTCTAGACTGTGAAACTTTGTTATCTAGGAGAACATGCTGTATTAAATCGGAAAATATACAATATATTTAGAACACATGTATAATCAGGTCATGGCTAAACATGGCTAGACACGCGATATTTTACTGATTCAGAGTCAATTACTGTACTTTGCGCCCTCTAAAAGCAGACATACAGATTTTTCTAGAATGTAAAATTTGTTATCTAGGAGGACAAACTGTATTAAATGGGAAAATATACAATATAATCTGAACACATGTATAACCAGGTCATGGCTAAACATGGCTAGACACACGATATTTTACTGATTCAGAGTCAATTACCGTACTTTGCACTCTCTAAAAGTAGACTTACAGATGTTTCTAGAGCATGAATATTTGTTATTTATGAGAAGAAACTGTTTTCAATCAGAAAAATAGCAATTTAGTTTTAAAGTATGCATAGCTAGATCGTAGGACATGGCGAGAAACACAATATTTTATTGATTCATAGTCCAATATAGTACTTTGTGCCCCCTAAAAGTAGACTTATATATTTATTTAGAGTTTGAACCATTTTGATCTAACAGATCAAACTGATTTTAATCGGAAAATTAACAGTTTAATTTGACCAAATTAATAGCCAGTATACAGGACATGGCTAGATATGTCACTAGTCAACTACAGCAATTTGTGGCCTTTAAAAGTAGGCTTACAGATTTGTGTAGACATTGAAACCAAGAGTTTTAGATATCTATCGATATATATATATATATATATATATATATATATATATATATATATATATATAATTTAGATATCTATATCGATAGATATCTAAAAATCCCATTGGAGAAGTACTATTCCTCCAAAACTATACGTTCAATTGACTTGACATTTTGTACGTAGGTTTATCTCGGCCCCTAAAGGTTTACGGACAAAGGATTTTCCTCACTTACCTCAGGAGTCCGTCCCACTGGCCTCCAAACCTCCCATGATATTGTTATGGAGCCATGTTAATTAACTGTTTTATTTCATTTAACAGCTGTTAAACAAAAACTAATTAAATACAATAGTATTAGGCTAAAATTTTAAAATTAAAAATAATCTAGTACAGTAGTAAATTATACATAAAATCAGCTGTTCTAAATTTGATACAGTGTAAATTAAAAGCTTGCTCACATTTTGATTATATTATGAAACTCAATATTATGACCGGCGAAGTGGCCGAGTACAGCTAGTTATATATAAAATAGGGAGAAAAATATCTAATTTAACTAATACGTAATCATATAATATTTTAATAAGGGAACTAAACGATTTGTGTTCTAAATAAAAAGAAATAATTTAAATTGATCATCTTTTGGTTACTATTAATAATATGCCCTAATACATCTCATGTACCGAGTATATACATGAAAATACATGACACACTCTTATTTATAAAACGATAGTATTTTCATGTAAATGATGTAAATTGTAAATGTTACACTAAAAAACTCTATATAACCACTGGATTAGTTTGTTTGAAATTATTTTTTAGTTTGAGGTTAACTAAAACTGTTTTGGTAGATTTTGATGTACGTAATGAATAAGGATATTTAAATTTTTTATGTAATAAGTATCTTTACGCAGTAATTCTTACACAAATATTTAAAGAAACGAAATACAAACATTTGTCGACTGTGGCAGAGTTACCTTTATATCCCCAACACACATAGTTATAATTTAACTATAGTTAAATTTCATCAAGACACTTAAGTAATTACATAATTATAACATCAGTATTTCAATATCTACCCTAAAATAATGTAGGTAACTAGAAATATCGAGGGTAACAAAGCCTGCTAGGAACTAGTGCTGCCCCAAGCGGCTGTCAATGGTAACAAACGTCTTGACAAAAGAGGCTGGTGACGTCATTGCCGCAAGGCATTGTGGTCTAGTTGTCAGCTGTTGTTGTGACTCTAGCCTCCTTCTGGATAATGAACACTTATCACATCTCCACATCAGGTCCTAGGTATAGTGGACTTCACATTAACTTTAGTCATGGTGACACCTACAATGTGAAAATCACCACAATATTTACGACAAACTGTCTTTAAATTGTTTACCACAAATTACTTACGTAATGTAATTCTTTTAACTTATATAAGTTAATGTAATTTTAACTTATATAAATTAAAAGAAAATAAATTACTACAATAAAACATATATTTCCCAAACTGCACATTCATTAAGACTTGGTATACTTATAAATTTATATAAAATATAGATTAACTAAACGTTTGCTAAAACAACAACTTGAATACAAAAGCAATTAAGCATATATATCAAAACCGAAAGCTCTTTTTATTGAAATTATTAAAATAAAAAATAAAACAAAACAAACAATACACTGCAACTTATCAATACTGTAAATTTGTATGTGGCCTTTCATCACTAAAGACTACATAAGCATTACATTAACTAGTAAATTAGTGTAATAAATAAATTGGTATGATGATTTATCTTTCTGATGATTAATATCAACGAAAGCCTTATTTAATATAAAAATAAACTACTGGAATTGTAAATTTAATTTTTTTTTTATTAGAATCATGTATATGATAATAACAAGAAATATTGGTAACAATATTCAGATAATCAATGCTGACTTATACATAAATGTGTATTATGATAAGAATAATATTGTGAATATTTTGTTAAATGTGTATATTTATCATATTTTAAATTGTGCTAGTGCATAGAAAGAACATTATAAATATATATTAAAGAAATGTTTTACAACTAAATTACATTTAATTCTTTCACGTAAACTTAAAATAAATTAATGAGATCATGAGTAAATAGCGTAATCAATTAAATGTCGATTAAATTACAAACAATCAATTTCAATTTAGTTATAACAATATATATGAATAGTTAATTAATATCACTACACTATGTACTATGTAGCATTGTAAGTTTTCCGCCCAATATATAAAGGTATGTTTTTATATGCTAAGAGAAAGCATAACACTCAATGCAAAATGCTGAAAGAAAATATATTTTTTGTTCAAATATTCTAACAGCTTTCTTCTCCTGAAACCGAGTTTTCTTGACAAAGAAAGTCGCACTTTGACTGAAAGCGTTTTTAAGAAAAAAAGTCCCTTAGAAACTATTATTTATTTTCAATGAAAATTAAAATATGTAACATGGAAATATAAAAGTCCAATCCCTAAACATTGCAAATGTAACCTAAACATTGTACTTTTGAAGTGTAAGGCTTTTTTTATAACTCTTTACAACGTTCATACAACTAATAATATTTAACAGCAAGCAAATGCAAATAATTTAAATTTATCTATTAGAATTACAATTATACATGGATAGGTATATTGTAATTACGTTGGTTAAAAATTTAATTACTGTTGAAAGTAAAATTCGTCTTCATTAGTGTGATTATATTTAAATTGATTCTTGGTTCTATGTATATACATTGTAAAGTTACCATCAATATTTCATAGGTCCCGGTATATGGAATAAAATCATCCGATGAATTAAACATCAAATGAAAAGAGATTTATTTCACGTTTAGAGGAATAAGATAACCATTTGCCATAAATGTATGTAAATCCGCCTCCAAATCCTTTCCGCATCTCTCTTCTATTTTTCCAGTTCAATAAATGATATGTTACATAAATCTATTTTATAAAAGTATTGCTAATAATCTACGGTGAATATTTATAGGATTTAATTTTTATATCTATTTTATTGTGTATGTTTATCAATTGTTTCTACGTTAGCTTAAAACCTTACGGAACGTCAAATAACATTTATTAGTTAATCCAATTTTTAATTCTTTCTTTATTTTATTTTCAATCTTGTACTCGTCCTATTATTTATCTTTAACTAGTGTTAGATAACTGAATGTATGTATTTTTTATATATAAATTTAATACCCTTTTATTCATTCATTCATTAGTAAGACGCCATTCGTCAATATATGGGCGAACTAGTGTGATGAATGTAGGTGAATGAGTGTGACGTTGTTTATAACTAAGGTCGACTGTTCCACAGAAAGAGTTATTTTTAATAGCCCAATAGGCAGGGAAATTTAGAGATCTACAGTTTTACGTAGAATCCGAATCAATTGACATTAAAAATGTATAAATTCCTTTTAAAAAAATAATTAAAAAAAACTTCACTTATCATTTACTCAAAATAGTATCACAGTCCCAAACAACTTAAGTAGTGATAAATAATTGAGAGACGGCTATATTGGCTTCAGTAAAATCCTGATGCACTCTTGGTTAGCTTTTAAAACGAGAATGTGACCTGATTTTCTCGGACATATGGATTTTGCTGGAGATACATTTGGACAAATAAGGAGAGTAACACTTGCGTACTTTGCATAAAAATAAACAGTTAGAACAAGGAAAGTATTTTCTATATTGAAGTTTTTTTAATAATCTAAGCTAGGCCTCAACACTATCCTCCCTAAAACCATCAGTATAACAATTTCAAATTGGTATACTGGTAAATTTTAGTAAGTTTGTATATAATACAATAATAGTAGGTTCACTTACATTAAACGTCACAACTGCTTATTTTGGTAATGGATGACTATATTTTCAGCTTTCTGAAGCCATCATCAGATCAATAGAACGTATGTTTAATAAATGACATGAAAGCTAAAACTATAGTAATCCATTACCATAGTATGGATTAGCGACGTTAAAGATACTTGAACCTGCTACCAACTCCAGAGGCAAAATATTGAATAAGTTTTTATTGTAATGAGATCGTATAAATGTATTTAAAAAATATTTCTTATTTCCATCCCAAGCAACTCTAACATTGTGTAGGTATAAATTTGATAGGAAAAGAGTTGAATACAGTCGTAATTTTAATTTTTTTATCAGCCGACAAGTCGGGTTCTGACTGGAAACTAGGTCTAGTTCTAAGCCTTCTGGTAGTCATGTTGTTGCATTTACGGACTTTTGACATGGTAAACGTAATTTAGCCTAGTTTTTCACTAGTAGCTGAACACATTTTCAAAAACTTACTATGTAAACTAATAAACATGAATGAGTGATCACAGCCCTTCTAAATGGGAGGGCACTGAAATATGATACGTTGTTATTGTAACTCCCTCCCACCTAAAGCGTACGATGCTATCGACAATACCTCCCACCTAAGATATATGACGGAATAATTTATTCAAATGCTTTATATTGTGATTCATATGCCTAATTAGGTTACTGGGAAAGTTATGTTTATGAATATGTAGTGTATATCAGATACTGTTACTAGCACCAACTTACATGTAGTTCTACTACCACGACTTGTAAAAGATGTTTAAAGAAAATTCTCTTAAAAATATATGCAAACATAAACTGTTTTAAAACGTATAGGGGTCTTATTACCCATCAACCACTTGATAATGTAAGGTATTACATGAATGTTGGATACATTTTAATGTATAAGAATATATTTTGAACTATCATACCATTTTATTAAGGTAAAAGAATCAGCTGGTGAAAACTATATTTCCTGCTGATATAGATTTTTCACCCACCCATACTTACATATCTACACACAACCATTAAAATTATAAACAATCGGAACTGAATGTATGTTTTTATGTTGAAATATAGGTTATAGACATGAATGATCTAATGAACATTATAAACCGTAATGTGTTGCCAGGACCTTTAAAATACAAACGGAATTCCATACAGTAGGTTACCAATTGTTTTTATTGGATTCATAATTCATAGTTAGGGACATTTTAATAACTAATTTATAATATAAAGCTTAATAACCTAAAACTAAATAACAACAAACTCTGTTTAGTATTTTAACTTACTTTTTTAATAAATTTCGTTATTGATTTTTGTTACATTAATAATGGTTAAAGTTTTAAGGAAACCCCTATATTAGACATTGTTAAAATACTTATTTATATTATACCCATCTTAAGACAATTTTAAAGAAAGAGGTATGAATGGAAAATAGTTGGTTTCTGTTAGTGGCATTCACAGATAAAAGTTATTGGTATCCAATGTGTAACATTTTCCAATTCACTGAACATTATTTATTGTTGATACACGTGTTTATTGTATGACCACGAATTTAAATGTATATCTACTACAAAGTATTAAATTTTACCAAACTTTAAAATCATCTACTAAAGAGCTATGTTTTTTATAGCGTTGAAAAAAAATCTTTTGCAGAAGCTATAAACTATTTTTTTCTAAATTTTTCTAATCAGCACATTAATTATTGGTAAAATATAAAGCTAGAGAACCAATACAACAGCATTGAAATAAGTATATGAAAATATTATGGTACATGATCACGGTATTCAGACGGTATCTGAGATCAGAGGTATTGAAAAAAAAATTTGAATGGTTTTGCATGTAAATATTCGTAATAAAATATAAGGGAAAATAAGAACATATTTAGATTTTATTCGCAACAGGATAGTTTTATTAGATTATTACTTTTAACTTACGTTAAAGTAATAATAACGTCCATAAGATAGTTTTAGTAACCATGTCTGCATTCTTCGATTAATTACTGTATTTGATTTGAACGAATTAAAAATATACTATAGAAAAAGACAAATATTTATTGTGTTGAAATATCTCTGTAACTTGTGATAACATATTGCGTTTAAACCCAAACACTCCAAGCATGGAACCAAACTCAGGATAAGGGTGGTAGGTGGGCCTAAAAATTTTATTATTTAGGCTTCATCTCTCCACATATTTGATATTGTTATGTTTATAATAAAAATAAATATTTAATTCGTTTAGTCTGTAACAATGTAAATATTCCTACTACGCTACCTAGTAGCGAAAACAATTATTACAATTTTTAGTTAAGCAATGTCACGCCAGGTGGGGTGTTTTGGCTATGATACCTCGCTCTCAGTCTGTCTCTCAAGCTTCTTCCTCGTAGAAACATGAACTCTACAAGTTCTCGAACTGACTATCACTCGGAACCCGACTAACTCTCAAAATGTCCATGGTGATCTTTTTATTCCCTTTTGTTCAAAATATATTGTGTTCTTCTTGTTGTGTATGTGTATTGTGCTACGGTCGAATATCATCTCCTAGCCAGCGCAGAACATCATGTTGAGGGCCCTCAGCATCTCCGTCTCCACTTCACAGCTCAGCCGTGGTATTGGTAAAGGTACCGTACTCCTCTTAACTTGTTTTATAGTCTAAACTAGTCATCATTAAAAATGTCCAGTCAAACTAGCTATTCTAAAACATAACAGATATGAATTGTATGTTTTAATAATTTCAAAAAATATGTTTGTCATTAGAATTGTTAAAACATTATTAAATTATTTTATATTCAAATCAGAAACATAAGAGAAAATCTATTTCAATATACAACTAATTTTGTACTATACTTTCATACTTTACTACCATTTGTTTTTACCTAAGATCCAAGTTGTAGTCTCGATTAAATAAATATTATAATCCTTTCTGACAGCGAATGAAAATTACTTTTGCGAGAACAATTTTTAAACATTAAATAATAAATAACTCTTCTACAAATTTCCCTGGTAGTCAATATAATCAAAATTTATTAATAATTTTAAATATATTCCCAAAATTATCGTAAGTTACAAATACTATTATAACTAACTATTCTACCTCTCCTGTGTTGCTTTTAAGCACTCTGGGACCGAAATATCTCCAGCCCAGTTGAAGTCAAGAGTAAAAGCTTTCTCTGGTTTGCTGTAGCTTCGACATGAATATTTTGTTGGGATCAAGTATGATGTTTGTTATTTCATTGACTAAAGAAATCATCTTTTTAAACTTGTAACTTACTTGAATAAATAGTTATTTATGTTTATTCTTTGCTAGTTATAGTATGCATTACCGTAGTATTGAGTCTGCTATGTTAGACTAGATACTTGTTCATAACTCTGTTTAGTACTCCTTTAATCAAATGCACCATGATCAGCAGTAAAGTATTGCATAAATGTATAGGAATTACAGGGTCATAAATTTAAGCTCACAACAAAACTTTCATAATTTTGACATCGATATGATTTTAATAACTTTTTTGGAGCCTGAATGCTTGCTGAATTGTTTCTTATGAGCTTCCACTAAATTGCCTTTTATTCTTAGAAAAAGTGAGAGTAAATGATACCACAATACGCTATTCTCAAGACCACAGGGGTGCAGGTTTTTACTAGGTTATTCAATTTATATAAGGCATAGGTAAAATTTAATCATATGTCGTCAACATTTAAAGAACCATACAACATTTCAAGTCAGTCGGTTAAATCGTTCTTAATTTAATATTTTTAAAATTAATCCCTTATAATTACTCCCTGTATATAACAGCGTTTGTATATATATATATATATATATATATATATATATATATATATATATATATTAATACTAATAAACAGTAGTTGTCAATAACCCATATTGTCCTACTTAAATATTTCATATATACATTGAATTATTGATTGAATAATTGATAATAGTTATTTATTTATAAAATATTATGATTTATTAACAATTTAGAAAAAGCTTTGTTATAAAAAATCCTAGACTTTCGTGAAAATGTGCCAAATTCAAGATATACCAATTATTAATTATATAAATACTCAATAATTTCTTTTTAAATCTTGCAGGCCATAAAATGCACATTTATAAAAACGTTTGCTTTAAAGAAATCGATTGGGATTTGGTAGAGTAAAATATGTTATGGGATGTACCTAGTAAATCAATATACTACCATTTGCAAAAGTTTTGGTCTTAAATTATACATAAAAATGTAATTGTAACTTATTTATAAGATAAAATGTCAATGTATATTTTTGTTTGTTGCAGCAAGAAAATTAGTTTAGAAAGGGACTGTATTCATAAATGTAAGCTTTTTATTTATTATTTTTGTTAGTCAATTTTTCATTTTATATTTAACTTTATTTGTTAATTTTTAACTTAAATGTTTTTACATAAAGTGTTAGATCCTATTAAATAGTTTTCTTTTTAATAGTAGCTCAAACATAATTATCATACAGCAAAATTTAATGTAGTTAAAGGTTTATCTCATTAAAAATATTTTAAATGTAAGTTTGTAATGTAAAACTGTTAAACATTAGTTTTATTCTTTTTTCGAAACAATAATTTAGGTTAAACTGCCATGAATAGTTTTCAAAATGGGTTAGTTTAACATTTTAAGTACTTTACGAAGTGAGGAACAGTTGAAAAGAACTTGTCTAAAAACTTGGGTTAGTCAAGTTCGCATGCAAAAATAGTATCACACAATAGCACAGTTATCGTTTACTTATACCACTCTAAAACCTGAAATTAATAGTATTTGGTATACCATAGTATAATACTGTAATTTTATGGATATATTTCGTGTATTGAAAACAGTGTGTCACCTATACACTTGGTTTTACTGTAATGATTTTCCAATTTTATGTAAGCTGGATAATTTTTGGAAGTAACTTTTACAATTAATCAATTCTAAAACATGTCTTGCAAAAGCCTGACATACTTCCAGTAAATACCCAAACTCTATTTTATTCAGATTTTCACTGATATAAATTCGTTTGTCGAATATTGACATGTCTAAACAAGTACCATTTTTTGTCTCTTATCACTTTTACTCATATTTTTACTATTGTTTGTTACTTTAACAATTTTTTTAATGGTAATTTTTTTAGTGCTGTCGACTTGGTAATGGTTACTAAAAATAAAATTTGAAAAACAATTAAAGAATAAAACTACCCAGGCTTTATTCAACCCATAATGTTATCAGTTATTACCTTAATCCCTTAATTTAGTGTATGTATTATTATTAATATTTTACGTAGGTTTCAAGATAAGAAATTTAAAACGTATTTTACAGTTTGAACACATGCAATCTAAAGGAAGTGTCAAAAATATCTCATTTTTCTCAGAGAATTCTGACAGTATGTACCCAACCAACCATACTTGAAAAGTAGTAATGCCCCATCCTAAGATGCGTTTTCCTAGCAACGTGATTCGGCTTGCTGCACTGCGTAGTTCGTGCTTCGCGATTGGCAAAACCACCGATTCAATTTAGACAAATGGGACCGTTTTCCTTCAGGGTTGTGAGGGGCTAATTATTGTTAACCGCGCAGCATGTAGCGCGCTGCGTAGTTGGGAGCACTGTCCCGAGAGGAGTCAGTTACTAGCCACGCTACGCAGTTAACCTCTGTTGTAATCATGGAGAAATCTACACCTGATATTACAATGGACAATAAGTTTTTTCCGATGATGACAGTTTATTGATTGATTGTGTGTCAAGATTCGAAGTCTTTTGGAATTTGAAGCATTCTATCATAAATTTAAAAATTACTTGAAAAATTATAAAATATGGAGTGGTATTGGGCAAAAAATGAAAAAATACTGGTGAGTAAAGTAATGCTTCATATTTATGTCACCACTCACCACAAGTCAACAAGATAGGAAAACTGATCTTCAGCTAATCTAAAGTATTCTTTAAATTTGATTTCATTTTCAATGGTTAACGGATACCATACCTCTTTTAAAAGTGATCTAACCAACCTGAGCTGGCGTAAAAACTTTCCCCTACGTCACCTACCTCTGCCAAAATCTTAGCCTTTTCTTATAATAAGGGACCTGTTAGTGGCATACCTTTTTCCCTTTGTTGTGTAAACCACACGAATAAGGTCTCTGTTACTATTCAACGCAAAAATTAGTTTTTCTATTACTATTTTTACGAATTGTTCTAAAAACTTTGGTTTAGATTTTACCCAGTCCAATACAGGAGACACGCCAACTCCGTAATTAAATGTAACAGTCTTCAACAAACAACCTTCTTCAACTTGTTTTATAGCAGTTAATTTACCCGTAAATAGAACTCAACTACAAATTTATATTTAGCACATTGTATTTTCGTAATCATTTTTCACTTTTTATCTAATAAAACAGCTTTTGATTAATTGTTAAGAATACATTATTATAATGCTTATTTATTTTAAATATAACTCAAGAAAAAATATTCGTTTCATTATATATATTTAAATCATTACTTATTAAAAGTTTATATAGTAAATCATGTATTATATAAAATTAAAAGAGGAACTGGAAGTCTTTGCTATTTTTATAAAGTAGTATAACTAAAAGAAATAAGATGAAGGAACAGTAACAATTTATTATCAATTTATATCAATATATAATAACTAAAGTTGAGGTATAATTCTATAGTAAGTACAGACATTAATTTTTAATATTAATTTTTAATAATATTAATATAAATTAAAGGTACACAATTAAACTGCGCTAAAAACACAATGTTGTGAAAATTAACTTTACAGCAATTATTGACCAACAAATGTTGAACCTAAAACTAGTACGAAACAAATAACAAGAGAATATTTACTCTGTTTTGGAACACTGTTTTTTTGGTATATACATACATATGGGCTTGTTTACAACCAGAATGCGAACTGTGCAAATAACATTAGTTTGTTTTATAGGCCAAACTTTAACTCTTTTACTACAACGCAATACTTTTTTTTCTAATTTTTTTTCCTTTATGAAGGATTTGCATGAAATGTAAATGACTAATTAGAAGTCTATAATTAAAATAGGTAAAATATAAGTAAGTATGAATAATTTGCGAAACATTTATAAATACATCTTGTATAATAAAAACAATACGTTCCTATATTAATACATTTTAGTATCAATTATATAACTATGTGTGTGTATTTCAACCTGTGATAATATTGGCTTGAGTTAGCTCGGTTAATTGGACACCAGAGTCTCAATATGTGTTGTTTGATTGACATATAAAGCTAAAATTAATGTATATTCCTATCACAGAGATAGTATATTATTTTATTTGTTTAGTAACAAAAGTACTGACATATATAATTTACAGCCAATTAATAATTTGCAAAATAATTGGTAAGTATTTTTGTATATTTATAATAAATAAATGCGGGAGGAATCCTCAAAAATGTATTTCAATCATTGTAAGTACTTTATAAAAACTCCAGTTAGTAGTTTTAACTATGGATTACAAGTTAAACATTTTATATTAAAATTCATTTTATATTATAACAATAGTTTGAATCAAGTTTTGATTTTTGTGGAGTTTTTTATAATAGTATTAAAATATTTTCCCGTAGATAAAAATAACATAAAATATCATTATATTGTTTTTAATTTATCTTTAGTAGGTAAAACTTCAGATTATAATATTTATTTTAATAAAAAATTAAAAAGCAATAGTTTGAATCATACCATAGTATAGTTAAAAATAAATAAATACAACATAGTTTTTATTATACAGTTGGTTTACGTTTGTGTTCTTTAAAAGTGTGCTTGAGATAAGAATGATTGTTAAACTACTTTTTTTAACAACTTAACTTAACTTCAAGTAACTTTAATAATAAACTGTAGTTCAGGAACTTTAACAAGTTAAACTTACGTTTATTCCAATGGTGAATATTATGTATAATCTTGTTATATGTTTTGTTATTTGTTTAATACAGAGAGTTGTTGAAATGTGTCAAGTTAGCACTTAGATAAAACTTGCGATAGTGTGAGGGCTTATAAAACTAACTTCTATGAGGAGTGGTAATAAAACAAAGACTCTATCTAGATACGTAAATAAATTTAACGTTTATAAACTTACATTAAGATCGAGTATTGTCTACTTATGTGAAGAAGAAAATTTTTAGTATTATTAGAATACTAGCATAGTAACGTGCTTATTGCGTTCAGTAATACAAAATATGATACGTTGAGTTAATTCTAGGTTAGGTATGGTATGTACCTACTACATGTGTATAACGCAAAAGTACGTTGTGGTTAGGTTTGGTATGGTATTTACTTCAGAGCATGGTACCTAGAAAAGAAGACGGTAGGTATCACGGGCAACTCCTAAGACGTCACATGAGCGAAACGGCAAAAATAAACACAAAAATAACGTTCTAAAACCTTAAATTAAAAAATCAGCTGATAATTGGTAAATAACCTGGTTAATATTTAGCTGAATGCTTCTATGAAATCAGTAGATTTAGCTACCAGTATTTAATAGAATAAAAAAATCAGCTTATTTCGCCCATGTGACGACACATGTCTACTGTGCATCCTCATCGTGATATTTGGTTAATGTGGAAACGTTTATAAACAAATGTCAAATTTGTTTTGCCTTAGGGCTTGAATTGATACCTCTTAGAGCTCCTGTGGTGGTGCTCTGATCAAATTTCAAAATAAATATAGACCTATGTGTTAACTAGAGACCCTAAGAATGTCCATACAAAATTTCAGCTGAATGGGTCTAGTAGTTTTTGCGTGATTGAGTAACACAAATACATACAGACAGACACTATTCGATTTTTATGTAATATTGACATGATCTTTATTTTTTATCATAAGGTAGTTTTATGCAAGATTTTATTTGAATACTATTATTGCAAACCAACTTTGTACAGGTGGGTTAAATTATGTTTTTAATAATTTATTGAAGAGCCCTTAACATTTACAAATAATTTAAGAGTTTATTAAAATAAATCGCTAATGAACAAATGTCTTGAAATCAGATTGGCTGTGCCATCTATCAGCATGTAATATTAAGTACCAATTCATTATCTTACCTCGTGGTAGTTTTGTCAAGTATTCTGTTGAACAAGATGCTATCTCCAATAATATCAGAGATTTTGTAAAATCTTTTACAGGACATCAGACATATATTTATGAAATGATCATATTGAAGTAAGATGAAATCTCACTTAAGAAGGTTAGATGTCATCTTGTTCTTTCTGATAATGACGGTTAATATACAAAAACGTACAATGTAACCAATTATACTTAATTAAATAAATTATGTATTGTTAAATGTAAAAAACTAATATCTCATTAACATATTAATACTATTTGAAACAAAGCAAAACATTTGAACTATCATATAATGTAACAGTAAAACCAATCTATAAAAATGATAAATACAGTATGGATTGTATATTGTAATATTTAAAAAGGGTTTATAAAACATGTTATGTACTAAGATATATTTATTATTTTTTCATAAACTTCTTCAAATGTGTGTATGAGACTATGAACATCATAAAAAACTAATAAAATCATTTCATAAAAATAATTGTGGAACTTATAAAAAACTATATTATTCTAGTAAACGTTAAGGTGGTGATAAAATATAAAATTAATTAATATATTATTAAAATAAAATTGCTTGTGTTTAAGCCCTTTTATTAATTATAACGATATATACTATGCAATTATAAATGTTAAAGTCTACAACGATTGCCTGGACATTTAATTTGGTGATGTCACGAATACACGTGTTGTGTTTATGATTACAAAAACACACTTTTAATAGATATATAGTTAATATAAATGACTGTATCTATTTATTGAATTATAAATTAATATACAAAAATAACGTATTTGGGCTTACTGGAGAGTCGTAACTATAATTGGTAGAGAGAGAGAGAGAGAGAGAGAGAGAGAGAGAGAGAGAGAGAGAGAGAGAGAGAGAGAGAGAGAGAGAGAGAGAGAGAGAGAGAGAGAGGAGAGAGAGAGAGAGAGAGAGAGAGAGAGAGAGAGAGAGAGGAGAGAGAGAGAGAGAGAGAGAGAGAGAGAGAGAGAGAGAGAGAGAGAGAGAGAGAGAGAGAGAGAGAGAGAGAGAGAGAGAGAGAGAGAGAGAGAGAGAGAGAGAGAGAGAGAGAGAGAGAGAGAGAGAGAGAGAGAGAGAGAGAGAGAGAGAGAGA
>JAQJVL010000440.1:578645-748662 GCA_035578905.1 Stictocephala bisonia
CGTTCTTGTTTCTTGGATGGGTGACCATGAGTGATCCCATTCTTACATGGAGCTTATAAACCCAATAACTTGTGATGGTTCATAAGTCATGTTTAAGCCAAGTAAAATGTTATAGAGGGCTTAATAGTTCTAACATTGGTTTTTTGGAATAACATATTTATTAACTTTAATAATTTAGCCGTTCAAAAAGAACCAAACATTATTTTTCATCCAAGATTCCAGAAGTGCCAGCAATAACTCTCATGGCTGGATCCATAACATCCCTTCACTGTCACTAGTGGATTACTAAAAGTCACTAAAAATTATAGATCACTACAAATATGGATTACTAAATATATGTATTATCACTTATAGCGGAGAAATATACATTTTTCCTCTTACATATCGAGAACACTACATTATATTTTTCAATTATACTTAATAACATTTTTCAACCTTCCTAGGAGTGCTTCACCTTCAGTATGTCTCACCAGTAGTCGGCACTGGTGGCCCAGTGCTTTAGCCCAGCTACTTGGGGGCAAAGTGTTTGGGAGATTGTAGGCGATAGGTTCTATGCTCGGTTCTCTTACTACCAGCACGGCGTCCAATTGATTTTTGCCATCGACTTGGACACTGCTAGATAAGTCTGGAGTGTCTATGTTGAATGGTAGTCAAGATTCAAATGCTGATTAGGGAAGCGAACTGAGGGTCAGACGTGTCAGTTAGCTGAAAATCGACCAACACTACGTGGTTCAGATACCACGTGAAGCTGTAGTTTCAATATTTGCCCTGGCTATTGGGCTATTAACAAATAGTTATTTCTGACATAGGTTGAACTCAGATAGTAACACTGACTACAATCGTTTATTTATATTCATTACACTCATTTACCCCTCATATTTACCCATATCTCTACGATCAGCGTCTTAGAAATGAATAGTGAAATAATAATAATAACAATTTACAATTTATATTTCAAAATCTACCCGTCAGGTAAACAACCTCCCGAATATGAAAATGTAATTCTACGTTATCTCAGTGGTATTAATTTTCACTCTACCTGAGATTGGACAATTTCCTTTCTGACCTTTGGCGTTGATGATAAAACAACCAACATTTTTATGAGTATTGAAGTTTGCGTTTATGAACTACTTTTTTTGTATTAAAAACCAAGATGTTGTAATTTGTATCTAATTTTATGTAAACGTTGATAGATTAATGGGATAAAAATATGTTATGAACTTTAAACAATGCATGTCTTCTGTATTTAAAATAATAATAATCTACACTATTGTGAGCATGTTTACGTTTTCTATGCACTCACTAAAGCAACAAAAACATTTTCTACCTGGACGTATAAAACTAATACTATTTAAGACCTTAGTTTTTCTACATTTATTTTACTGTAGCTCTGTTGTCAATGACACGAGTGTAGTGTTGGTTAGTAAATTGCAAAAATGTCAAAATTATTGTATACGATTTGTTTTTAACCTTCCTAAATTCGATCACATTACATAATTTTATGTTCAAAATTCAATAATAAAATTAGCCGATATGAGATTAATTAAAATATTAAAAATACTTTACTTATTGCTACATAGCAATAAGCTTAAATATGTAGCTGTTAGGTTTGAAGTTATTTCCGAAAGAAGTACAAGAGAAGTTCGATCATCCTCATCATCACACTGTAGCTTACAATTAATAATTCATTGTCACCGCTTGCTGTACCTGGAATTCCCTTCCCACCCTTGTTTGAAATATCAAACAATCAGCTGACCGAGCTGGTTTGTGGCCGCACTGTAAGATTATTATCTTTAACAGATGACTGGGGTGGGTGAGGTGTTGCGTGCTGTTGGCGGACGGACAGGATTGTATGTATGTGTGAGTGCATGGTGTTAAATTGATAATTTTTTTCGTCTTTATTTAATCGTATTTTCTTCCAATAAAAATATATATACGTATTCACATCTGTTTCTTCACTACCTTTAAATTAAAATAATGTATTATTTTATACACATTTTAATTACATTAGGAACTTATTAGAGTGTATTTTATTTTTTGTCTCTTCAGTAGAACAACATTATTTCTTGTTATAATAGCCAACACTCTTGTTATAATGTGTTGTTTTTTCTTGTCCTTTTGTCTTACACTTAGTATTTTTTTTTAGGGTTAATTGTAAGAAAAAGCCTATTGACCATAAATTCGCCCTTTTGTAAATTGTAAATTTGCAAATAAAGACATTTATTTCTTTTAATTTATTTATTTTCTTTTTGTAAATTAAAATAATTTTTACGTTTGAAAATTATTTACTTCTTCAAAACTTAAAAACAGATAGTTTATTATGTATGTTTTCATGATAATTTTCTATGCATGGAAAGACCTGCTAAACATTTTATATTTTGTAACTGATAAGCTTTTTTAATGAAATTGCTTAAATCTATAGCAAAGTGTTTTTTTTCTCGATAAAATAACAAGCCAGAGTCATATATATGTTTTATTTGTAATTTTTATGAATATATAGGTTTATATAAACGATATATATTAAAATAAGGATTATAATAAATTAAGCCACTTATCAAAGAAATATCAGATGTTGAGTTTTTGACAATTATACAATTCTTCTCATGAGGGCAGTTCTCATGAGGTAATACAACATTATTTTATTTAAATTAGTAAAACAATCTGTTTATTTGTTTCAACTAGTCAATATTGTATCAAAATTATTTAAAAAACGAATATATAGACATTTAATTTTCTAATACAAGCATTATTTTTTTACATTTTTTAATTGACTTATTACATATAAAGCGTTAATCTTTAAGACAAAATTATTATTTAAAATAAACACTTGTGTTTCCAATACACGCGTTATATTCAAACGTAACCAAGGAAAAAAATATTCACCATCACTTAGGTAAGTTAAATTTAATACAGCGAGTCAAATTTCTCATTCGTCCGTGCTGTTCAGACTGACAGTATAACCAAAACACGTACGGAAATCATTAGCTGTATTTTACAATTACTGAAATTCTTTGCCAAATGTCTTAAATAGTTTCTCAGTGGTTTTATACTAGTTGCATCTAGCTTGATCCGATCCTTTTTATGTAGAATTCAGTAATTCTTAAGCGTTTTCATACCACTAACTAATTTTGTTGAATGAGAGACATTTCTCAACAATTGACTATTTATAACATTATTTTTGTGTTTCATACAAATATTTTTATAGTTTCTCTTTGGTCCTAAATAGTGAAATAAAAAGTCTTTTAAACGGTAGGACAATTTTTAGTATAAATTTCTTTGGTTTTATTCAAGATACAAAATTGAATATCTTATTTGAATTAATTCAGATTCATCTAATAGTCATTGTAAATCAGCTACGTGGATCTTGATTGTGGTCCTAAGCTGGTATATAAGCTATCAGCACTAGTGGTACCTTAGAAACTTGCTGAATCACAGTATCGATAACATATTTTACTGAATCACAGACAATTTAACTTGATTTTAAATTACCGAAAGGTCTTTAAAATTATTATATAAATGAGTAAGTGAAATTTGAAAAGGAATGTAATGTCTGGTTATCAGATGTAAAATGTATTTAAGGATGAATAAGTTAGCGCTAAGAATTTATGTGAATTAAAAACTAGAGAGTAATTAGAGAGTGCTGAATACGTGGCCTGACTTGATTAGCTTCAACTAACGAGGCTCTGGCTCTGTTTATGTGAGCTCGCTGCAGATGTAAAGATCTGCAATATCTTCCTTAAAACAACATACCTTTGTGTGTTGTTACTGAGCTTTACTAATACAAGAATATTTCAAAATTAAAAAATTAAGAAAACAGTAACAGTGCTATATATGCCAACTAATAGAAAAGTAGAGGAAAATACTGTTTATATTTTAGTGTATATTATTAACAGTCAATTTTACACTTTGAAATTTTTATATAATATAATATTACAGATATAAACGTATGCATTCAGTGTTTTATGAGTCAACGTAGAGTGAAAAATGCCTTTATTACTTTTAGAAGTTCATTTTACAGTTGTATATTGTCCATCCTGTAAGGAAACTAAAAATCCTTAGTCATATATTGTGCTTTTTAAAAGTCATACGGTGTGTTTATTTTAAAACACAACCCTATTTACACGTATAGAAAATGAAGGTTTAAGATAATCACAAGTTCATAGGTTGGTATCTCTGTTTCTTCTTCTTCCCTGGCTATCAGCTGGTTTACATAGTGGCATTGTTGTTCACCTTATTTGGGTTTTGTGCAACGTAATTAAGTTGAGGTTAGAAATATGGTTTTCGGATATTTTGAAAAAGGTGTCCAGATATTACTAAAAAGAGCAGAACGTTGTGTAAATGCTAATGCTGTTTTATTTGAACACAAAACATAAAAACAGTCATTAAATTAATGTAAAATAGCAGTAAAAGGGTTAATAATAATAAACAAATCTTGTACCAATAATGTGAGGCTGACTGTGAGTGTGTGTCGACCACAATGTATCATGGCAGATGTCACTTTATAACTTTACAAACCAACAGCAACTATTTCAGAGAACATATTGTTAACTAATTCTTGTGTAAAATACGATTTTAATAAATGCTTTCAAATGAATAATTATATTGTAAACATATTCAGCACATATGTTTTCAATGAACTGGAAAACTAGCACTAGTGTTTCTGTGTGCTTAAACCATACAAAGGTTATATTTTATTGACAAGTATATTTATGTTTTACAGCATATTCAGAAATAGGTCATATTTTTCTAAAAGTTTAGTATTATTTCTACGTTTAATTAATGTTTTTCGGTCAATATAAAATACGATAAATGAAGTATAATAAACATTTACAAGCTATATAATTTATAATCAGTGATAAAATCATCACTCTACCTTCTTAAAGATGAATAATATATCGCATGCATTTTTAAATTAAAATATATGACATTTTACCATCTTAAATATTGTAAAAGCTATACAGTATTAAATAAACCTACTAAATTTCAAATTTACAAATTTCAAAAAACCCTACTAAATTTCAAAAATCTTATTTTGGAATTGCTAGAGGTCGGAATCAGTTCCCCGCACAATCTAAACTGTTTCCTATAATCTTGGGGCGATCTAAAATGGTGATATTTTCTTAGAAGACAGTATGAGGGATAACCAACAGTGATTATGGTCAATCTGGCTGGTGTAGGTTGGATAGCAATCGTAATCAGCTTAGGTAGCATCCGTAATCATCTTGGAGTAGGTTAAGGTTAGGTTAGGATAGGATAGAATGTTTCTCAATCCAGCTCTAAAATAGTCCTAATAGCTCTAACCATCCACAAATAAAAAATTCCTTTCGGGCATTTAATCGATTTCAACCAATGCTAGAATATCAATAATTTACATAGGCTAATATTGAATCTGCTTTTTAGAAAGCAATTATAAAAAAATGAGAGAAAATCGTATAGGTATTTGTTTTATTAGAAAATACTAAAACATATGAAATATGCAATATCACCCTGTTTTATTTTAATAAAATATTTAAGATTACCGAAAAATTTCTATTAAAATTAGTTACGAAACTGAAAGTTATAGCATTTTACATAACTACAATTAAAAGAAAAATGTCGTGGTTTACCTAGGTAGCTCAGTATTTTGATGTGTTCTGAGAATGTTTTAAATAGGTCGAATCAATTCAATACAAACAAAAAAAATTTTATATGAACTTAGCCAATTGTGGATATGAGAAAGTAGAGATGATATGTGTCTTATAATTTTAATCCAGTTATAAAGGATATTCATGGTATCGATGATAAAACTGTGTTTTATATAGTATATTTAATTATTAATAATAATTCTCAATTATAATTTGTATTAAATAATTTACAAAATCATTTCTTTTCATTTACACATTTTCTATAATTCACTTTTTCGTATAATTTTTATGACTGGTGCCAATGCGTTTTTTATACACAGATTTTCTTGTTGATATTTTTATATTGTCAAAACAATGCTTATTCAGTGTAAATATCCTAAAATTGTAATTATTTTTTAGTTGTTATTCAGTTCATTGTAAGAAATATAGTCGTTTTCACAGTAAACGTTTAGTACCAAGCAAATTGACAAATTTTAATCGATGCGTTACATAAACAATCCTGAAGTGTAAACATCTGTTCTTTGCAGAAACCTACATTTTACACTCACTCAGGTGTAACTAATCAGCTTTGCTGACGAGGAACATTGTGGAAATGAATCACGTTTATCATTTTAGGGCTTTTCTGTAGTTTTCATGTTTTTCTGTAATGAGTCAATTTGTCACTCACTTTCTACTCTTTCGAGAGTTGTTGATTCTGGGCAAAAATACGTAAGAACTTCTGGAATGTTTTATTTGTTGCTATTTATTTGATCAATAAAGGAAAGTAAAAAAACTTTTATATTATTAAAAAAAAGAAAAAAAACGTGATACTGTTTATATATAAATAATATACTTCTTCATTAAAAGCACATTGACATTATAAATCAGCTAGTATTTATGCAACATAATTTTAGTCTTTTAAAAATGTTCATAGAAAAATGTTTTTACAGTACATTTGAGAAACGTTTAATATTTAAATAGTAGCCCTAATCTTCAATTACAAACTATCCTTCTTATTTATAATATAAGGCTTTTGTATCCTTCGCACATTTGACTTTTGTAATTAATACAATATGTATTCCAACTTGAAAACCATTCACATACCATACATTTGATTTTAATGATAAAAAATAATCTATTTACTGAGTAGCTCAATCTTTATAGATACTACAATTCATAACAATTCTAATAAATCCTATGTACGAATGCCCAATATGATATAATACCTTAAATACCAATACACATACCCACGTAAACTGTTGAATCGCTCTCGTATTTTCTCGACGACCCTTTAGGGCTTGAATACGAAATAAATGCTAGGGGAGCCAATCAAATCTCTGATTAAGACACGTTATAAATACCGCATGAGATGTGCATAGGTGTGTGGGTGGGGTGGGGGTTCCTTTAGAGTTATCCATTTCATTGGTAATTGGTAACTTTTTTGGAGACTTCCAACGCTTTGAGCGTGTTAAAACAAACCCACGTATTCACGTTTCGCTTCCTTACTTTCATAGGATATATATATAAAAGGTCCTTATAGTTGTCCAAATGTAGTTTTTTATTTTTTATTATTCTTAATTCAATACTACTATATATGTATGTGTGGGGGGATGCGTCCATACCACAGAACGTGTATGAGGGAGTGGGTGGGTCAATACCACTTTACATGTATGAGTGGGCGGGTGGGCGATACCACTACACCACAAGCACTGTACGCTTTAGTATTAAAATATATACTGGAAGTAATTTCATGGCTAGTAAAAAATGTAGTTTTAAATATGAAGAAAGGATCTTTCTTGGTATGTTTAAAATAACTAGGAAAAATCTCTCTCCCTCCCCCTCCCTCTCTCCCTCTCGCTCTCTCTCCCTCCCCCTCCCTTACTGTCCAAGTACAAAAGTAAGAGTTTTAATATTTATGTGCAATTATATTATGATTTAGGAATATCTTCTAGAAACTGTTATACCAATGTAAAAATATCAACAAGAAAAACAACGTTTAACATACTTATTGGCAACACTCATAAAAATAAAGTATGAAAGTGAATTGACGAATTGAGAAAAATTAATAAATGATTAGAATTGTTTTTGTAATGTACATAGTTTAAAATCTATATAAGTGATCAAAATACCAATGAATTTTAAGGTTAATCGTGAGGCTTTTCGATTACAAAGTGAAAATTACTATTTATAAATAATATTACAAATAACATATATAGAGTTTGGATACGGCTTAATATTTATTAAACCACAGCAGATAACATTTATAAACTTCTCTCAGTGGTATATGGCTATATAAACTAGTGTTTTTTTTCCTATTATTATGACATGCCTACCATGGGGGGGGGGAGGTGGAACAAAGAGGAAGGCATAGAAATCTTAAATGTTAGTATACGTCCATTTGCATACCATTTTAAAGGTCTTAAGCAGTAGAACATCATGCCAGAAATTAGACTTCAAAAAGTTAATCCTAAACGATGCTCGAACGTTTTAATACTGATCTTCAATGCAAGTTAAAGAACGGCTTTATTTTATTGTAACCATACCAGATGAAGCTACAAAACTACACACATTATTACTGTACACAAACACCTACTTTGAGATGTATTCAGTGTCCTGATATTCCTCTATGGGAACGGTCCACGAGGAGTCAGTACAAACATTTCAATGTAAGCTTAGGTTGATATGCACATCATTCTAAAGGGATGATCACGCAAAGAAGAATGCTGCAAACCACACCTTAAAAGCTCTATCCGTTACAAAGTGGTGACGGTTTAAAATCTTTTAAACCCAACCATTTTTTACGATACAGCTTTTGAAGTACAATTTTCGGCATTCTTCTTTGCTTGATCATCCCTTTAGAATGATGTGCTAATCAACTTATACTTACATTGAAATGTTTCTACTGATTCCTCGTGGACCGTTCCCATAGAGGAATATCAGGACACTGAATACATCTTAAAGTAGGTGTTTAAGTACAGTAATAATGTGTGTAGTTTAGTAGCTTCATCTGACATGGTTACAGTAAAATAAAGCCATTCTTGCACTTGCATATAATATCAGTATGTAAACATTCTAGCGACGCCATTTTGTTAGGATTAACCTTTTGAGGTCTAATTTGCGGCATATTGTTCTACTAATTACGACCTTTAAAATGTTATGCACATCGACGTATGCTTATGATTTGTATGATTTCCTCTGTGGGCCGTCCCTCTATGGTAGGCATGTCATGGTAATAGCAAGAAAAATAGTTTATATAGCCATATAACACTGAGAAAAGTTTATAGATGTTATCTGCTATATTTTATCAAATATTAAGCAGTACCCAGACTATTCAGGCACCCTTATATGTGTCATATTTACTGTCTGAAACACTTTATTATTATTGATCCTATGAATATTTTGTGTAACAGGAACAAACTTATAGGGCAGTTTACACCAATACATTTTTATGTCCATAATTGGTTAAGTAGATGTAAACAGTTATTTTGGTTTATATTTATTAGATTAAACCTATTGGAAACATTCTGAAAACACACGAAAATACCGAATTAACTAGGTAAATTTTTCTTTTAATGAAAATTATGTAAATGTTATGATTTTCGAATTCATAAACAATTTTATAGAATTATATTTGTTAATGCGTTTTTATGTCCCATATCACAAGTAGTAAGGATATTTCAACTAATCACTCAGTGCCTTTTGTGTGATATGTAACAAACACACTAAGTGATGATGTATTAAAGCGACCATGCACATCTACTTGTTAAACTTACTTCGTTCACTGTGTGAAAGGATTGAGATGCCAACATCAAGTAATCACTCAGTGTCATGAAGTTTGTTGTTGTGATCGATTGTGTTAGTTAGGATCTGTGGTTCAACGTGTATTTAAGGTATGATTACCTAAAGTATATTGGCTTACTTTGAAATTTAGAATACAATAATATTTATTATGTTTGATAATTATTTTGTTTGGGATGAATATAACTTTCTTGATTTTTAGAACCCGAAATACGTTTTGTAAAATATTAGATTTTGCTAATAAGTAAGGACAACTCTATGAAAGCATATAATTCGTAATGGGATGTAATAACAATAATATTTTAATAGATAGCAGTATTTAAATTTATATTTTGAGTTTTTTATGGAAATTGCTCTCTTGTGACAGATTTACTGATGAGAGAAAAGTATATTAACGGATTTGTAATTTACCGAGGACTTAGGTAAAAGCAATTTAACACAATCCTTCTGAACCCTCGCAGGAAGATTTAGTCCTCGTTATTGGAATAGGAAAAGATTTCAGTATTTAAAAGAGAATTTAACTCTCATAAAAATATTTTCAAAGTAATTTATGTGGAATACATTATTTAAACGGTTTGTATAAGTAATTACTTATTTAAATATATCACTGTATAAAGTGGCAGTTTTTTTTATATTGAACCAAAATGTACTTATCTAAAGTCAGATGTCCGATGTCGGTAGTTAAATAAACAGGAACTAATAGGAACTGAACTAATGTTGTCAATATGTCAATTCTGCCTGAGAATATGTTATTTATGTGTATTTCAACTCAAGTTTTGTTACAGTTCTATTGGCTCCTATCCGTTAATTCACTACTATAAATATAACGTAAGTTTTAACCTAACATATGCAAACTAAAACCAACATAACATTACTAAACCTAACATAAAATAACCTAGCCAAACATAACAGAACCTTACCAAACATAACATAACCTAACCAAACATAACAGAACCTAACCAAACATAACATAACCTAACCAAACATAATAACATAACCTAGCCAAACATAACAGAACCTAACCAAACATAACATAACCTAGCCAAACATAACAGAACCTAACCAAACATAACACAACATAACCAAACCTATCATAGCCTAACCAAATTAATGGTAGTGAGTAAACGGCAAAGGTTTGTTTTACCGTCTGATCTGATTTAAATTCCCTATTTAATTTTTTTCTGGATAAAATATTTCGCTATGTGAAAGAGGATTGGTCCAAACAAACACACATGAATTGTAGATGGGTGGACCAGAACCACCTTGCGTAGATGGGTGTGTCATTGGGTCTACGTGTCCTTATGTATGGTAGCTTCAAAATAAAAAAAATATTCAGTTATATTTAGACTTTGATGCTATGACTGTATACAGGTAACAAACACACGTTTGTAAAGTTATGTTGTCATTGCGTCAAAGAGAATGCATTGTCATTGTGCCTTATCTCGTTTCCCCTCCACCGCCTACGTCAAAGGAATCCATTATCAGGCGTATATACTGACAGTAAATGGGGTTTAATGGGCAGCACAGGGGCCGTATGAAGTTTATGTTGCATTGATAAGTTTTATATTAAAAATATGAAGTTCAGATGTTTATATATGTGTAATTCATAATACGTAATTTCAAATGATATGTTTCATTAATAAAAAAAAATCGTTAATCCTAACTTTCCCCTGACATGTTGCTGTCATATAACACAATACAAGGTAGGAAATCAAAACTTTATTATTTGGTATCTATTATAAAATATGTTTTAATGTGCATGTACCTTTACACTTTAATTAGTTGAAAACAATAGTTTTCATCGTTATAACATATATAAATAGCGAAATTATGAAATGCGTGTACGATCTCATAAAACATATTTTTAAAACCCTTTCACTTTTTTATTCAATATTTTATTAAAATAGATTTACCCCAAATCTATTTTCATTTAATAATATTATTAACATTTATAAATGCATACTTTATTTTAAGTGATATCTATGTATTCGTTTTGATGATAAACCCCTTTTAAGAATAAAATAAAATAAGTTAAATAACTCTTTAATAGTTCAAAAACAAATTAAATAAAACAATTAGCTCAGATAAAGAATATCAAATGAAAGTATCATGCACACTAACGTCATATGAACCTCTGGTTTAATTACAAAGTTTTGTGAAGCAAATAACACTTAATGAATAATGTTCCCGCAGCATATTGTACCTAGTACTTTCAAAACAAACTTTGGTTTAGTCATTTTACTAATTAACGAAGGTTTGATTGATTGTAGTCTGGTTAAAGTACAGCAAAAATAATACTAGGATTCTTAGTATATACTTTATGTAATATCATATTTATTTATAGTTTTAAAGTTTTAGATGTATAAAAAAGTATATTTTATGTCAAATTCGTTCTGTTAATTCTTTTAGGATATATTATGTACGAAAAAATAAACAGACAGTCTTATTCAGATGACAGTCATACATATTACAGCAAATATATAATTTCAATTAAATATAAGAGAGTGAACCTTATCATAAAAACAATAATCAAGTGTTACAGTATTTATGTAATTTGTTAAAACAATAAAATATGTTTTGCTTAACTAAATGAATTTTATAGGTATATTAAAAAAAATCACGATTGGTTCTTGACTCATACTGTTTAAAATTGTCTATGTTAAAATACAATAAGTCATTAAAGATAAAAATACTACAAATAATCTATGACTAGGGAGCTTTATTTTAATTTTAGTATAGTAATTTTACATTTTAAATCCAAGACAAATAAATACAGCCTATATAAAAAGTCAATCCTAACAATTAGTGGCTGTTGTAAACATGTTAATTCTTATTTTGAAATTTTAGAAGTATATTACTTTGTGCACATAAATATTGATTATTGCGATATTTCTAATTCTCAGATATATAGTCAAGTCTCGTGCAGTATCTCAAAAAGTCAGATATATAGTCAAGTCTCGTGCGATATCTTGAAATATCAGATATATAGTCAAGGCTCATGCGATATCTGAAAATATCAGATATATAGTTAAGTTCCGTGCGATATCTCAAAATCTCAGATATATAGTCAAGTCTCGTGCGATATTTCTATATCTCAGATATATAGTCAAGTCTCGTGTGATATCTCAAAATGTCAGATATATACTCAAGTCTCATGCGATATCTCAAAATATCAGATATATAGTCAAGTCCCGTGCGATATCTCAAAATATCAGATATATAGTCAAGTATCGTTAAGCCAGCTCTGCATGAGGGAGGGGGAAATACCAACCACATAGACAGCACTGAACCAACCCTCCAAAAGTAGGAATAGCCCCTTGATGAAGTCGTAACCTGAAGTGTCATTTTAGTTATGCCTCCAGCCACGTACACCTATAAATCGAGATAGCATTTTGAATAAAATATTTTTAAAAAATCCATTTTGGTAACGATAATTTGTGTTTAACCAAAATACTTTTAAACCGTGCTGTAAAGTAAAAATGGCATTTATTTTAAAATCTTATTATTAGCGAGTTAAAACAACGTACATGAGCAATATGTTATATGCCTACTATATGGCTATGTTTTATTGGCTAATTATTAGAGCTAAATTCATTGAATATAATAAGCCACAGCTCCACTACTAATCTATCTAATAAAACGAAATTCACAAACGAATGTAGTTCTAAGAATGTATACATTTGAATGGTGTATTCACATTCTAAGTTAGTTATTAGCAATGAACCCCAAAATACAATCACTAACGTGTACAGTCTAATATAAATATAACAATGTTAATGTAAATCTGTTTAAAGTTAGTTGTCGTATTCCTATGTATAATTACCTTACATTGATAACACATTATTTGCATTGCCTCGTCCTTGTTATAAGGATCATGTTTATGTTACGAACATAAGTAACATGATATGTTGTGTAGTATGTTCAGTGAACCAATATTGGTTCAACAAAACATTATTACCTGACACGACAATTCAATTACAATTCTGTGTCTTGTTTCCAAACCATATTACCAGGGCGTGATTTGTATTTAGGTTATAAATATATAATTCTGATTCTGGTTATAATATAATTTGATTTCTCTCGTAATACTACAGCTTAAAATTTTTTTAAAAATTCTGTCAATAGGTTGGAATCTTTTGGGATAATATGAGTCAGAGCAAATAATATTATTTTTATTTAAATTAATAGGACAGAAGTAACTGTCCTAAAATACTCATATGGAAGAGGTCAGGAAGGGTGTTCACATATTCATAATATTTGATAACTATTACTAGATTAGGATCTCAAAACAATATTTGTAGTACTAAATTATATGTATTTTACTAGATACTAATATGTACATTATGTAATATATCATTACATATCTGCTTGAACATCTTCGGTAATATGTGCATTCTTCCTATATTTCATTGTGATAATTTTTATTTTTATTGACAGTTATTATAGTGTATAAAGGTCATCTCTTACTTTTTGGTAAACGTATATAATTAATTGTTTTGCTAAAAACATTATTGAAAACTTCATTTCTATCGCAAATAGAATACGCTAAATGTAATGAGTAAATGTTTTTAACAAATATGGTATTTATTTAAACGTCTTAATTCAACTGAGGAATAGGAAACGTTAGTTTATGTAACTGTACATAATCATTTATACGTTGCTAACATTAAATGCCTTAATGACGTAGACCTTACATGGAATTCAAAGAATTAGGTAAACACATCGATTAAGATAAAAGCTTATATTCATCAACATTAAAAACGATACACCTATATGGGTTTTACTTCAGCAACCACAGCAGGTTTTAATGTGAGTTACTTACTGTCCCTTTCTTTTTATTCCAATCTCAACCAAACCGGGCTGTCTAGTTTTGTTTTTTGTGAGATTGGTTCCAATATTTTCTCAATTTTAATATTTAAAAACATAACTTTCTTTAATATTGTTGATTCTCAGAGTAAAATATTATACAGATTATTACTGCAAAAAAAAATAATGTAATTTGAATTTTAGAAAGCCCTAATCATATATGATTAAAGTAAAACAATAGTTTGCAGAAATTTTGTATTTTTACCTTATTTATACAAATATATTGGCTTCATAATTCTTATTGAATACAAAAATGATAGAAGAAAAACTAAAATCCTCTGAAATACTATTTCTTAACTCATATTATTATTAATATACATTTTTAAATAATAAAACATAAAATACATGGAATTGGTGAGTAGTTTAAGGAAAGTTTAATGATATATTCGCTAATTGCTTGCAAAATATTAATTTTCCCAAACTATAATAATACATGCTATAGTGACTCACTCAATAGTTTTTTTAATGTATAAAAAAATGTTATTGCTTATGATTCTGGTAAAATAAATTGAATAAAATATGTATTTTGACACAAATAAGCAATAATTAAAAATATAATAAGTGAAAAGTAATATTATTATTCGGATTATCTTCATTTTAACATAGTATTTTAACATGTTTATTGGGTTAAGGATGGGAAATGCTTTATTTTATGAATACCAGTAGTAATAGTGTAGTATTGCATTGTTTTAATGTGAATACCTCTTGAGGCCAAACCGTTAGTATATGAAAAAACCAAGAGGACTATTTGACATTATATCGACCAACAACTATGTAGCCTACCTAATAAGCTCTTGAAAGTGGTTTTATCTCATAGGTTAGGTGTTGAAAATTAAAAAAAAAAAAAAAAAAAAAACAAATCAACTCACAATTATCACTGAATTAATGTAAATACCACTATTCTTTTTACATTAATGTGTGCATTAGAAATATTGAATTATGGTTTTTAGGAATATTCAATGTTTTTTTAGCAAAATAATGTTTTTTAGCAAGACAATTAATAGTATACGTTTAAGAAAATAAGAGATGACCTTTATACACTATATTAACTGATAGAAATAAAAAAAAATCATCACTATGAACAAAAGGGTGAATGCACTTATTAATGTAAAATGTAAATGTATAGTAATTTAAATAAATTGCTGAATAAAATAATGTTGTCCGGTCAGGACTCACCATCGAATTTCTCTGACCCTCTTATAAATAATAAACAGTAGAGGGTGAGCAGCTGTTATTATAATACTAATATTCTTAATAGTTTCTCCTAAATATTGTACTATCTGCTAGAAGTGAAATGGACTGTGTACACTGTCAACCTTATCAGCTTAATACATGCACTCGAATTAGATGTGAGATGAGAGAGAATCGGGTGCTATAACATTAAAGGTCCATTTCAGTAAATTCAATTACGGTTCGATATCTGCGATGAAAGTTATAGGCCAATGGATTTCTTCTCTTTATTAAACAACAAAACACTGTTAGAAACAGACCGAATTAATTCTACCAGATCTACCATTTTAAACTCTCAATTCAGTTTAATTAATGAGTAGTTTCACCTTCAACAGAGAAATGTTACAGACGTAAATATTTTAAGAGGTAATTGAATAAACATTTTTATTAAAAAATCATAGTAATACAAAGCATAAATGCTTAAGAACGTTTTGTCAAAATTTCATGATAATACTTTTTTTTTTTTACTTGGGTACTTTTCTTAACCCTTAATAATATTTTTTTTAGTAAAATCCATTCAATACCATGTTAGATAATAAGTGAGTAATTGCCATAAATATCACCTAAACACACGTAAATAATAAACTAATATGTAGTATATGGACATATATATTCAGCATGTATGATGAATCATACGTTGCAAGTGTGTTTAAAAGTATTTTATAAGCAGAGGAAAGAGCCTATGTAAAATTCAATAGCCTTGAAGTCGCTTGGCACTAGTAAATTTAGCAAGTTCTGACCCTCATTTGAAAAGCAATTTAATGTCTCAACATCCATTGGGAGCAATAAAAAATACAAGAACTAATATATACTCTGCTAAGGTGGATATATGGGGGTTCCTTTACTATTTTCCGTTTCTTCTTTAGGTTTATTATTACTTTATTTTTGCTTTATTGAAAAAATAATTAACATTTACTATACTCTACACAATAGGCTTTATATAGTACAAGCCTAAACCCCTACACAAACTTCTAATCAGTTTTTAATATACCTTGAATTCTTTAAAAAAAAACAAATTTAAGTAAAAAATAATATAGAAATATATAGCAATCAAAATCTATCTTGAACAAAACACTAAAACAAAACATATAAATAATATTTTGTAATAATATTGTGAAAAAACCACTCCGCTGTTTCAAATGTAAACATTTAGATTATTTTTAGTGATAACCAAATGAATTCTGTGAGAGATTAGAAAAGATCTAATGTTAAGAACAGTTTGGAGAAACTAAAGTACTCGTAACTTTACCGTTTGGATCGGAAGCACGTGTTCTCAACTGTTAGTTAGTACCTAGAGACGGTTGTATCCGGACGTGTGTTGGATCGCCGGCCTGAGGAGAAGTCTTAATATAAATTACAAGTGTTGGCCATCTGCTATCTCACTGTGTAAACTTCAAAGTGGTAAAGCCTCAGTATCATTTGATTAGTCAAACAAAATAACTGTCATTGCAGAATGTTTGTGAACCGTATCGAACAATTATTATTATAGTTTATTATATGCCGACTAATGCCATTTAATGTAGGATGAATGGACCTTTTAGGTTGGATTTATGGCATTGTGTTATACTTGTCACTTTATTTTGATATTCTCATTGAACACTCTATGAGATAATTTTAGAAATGTTGTATCATTAGTAACTTCTGACTCATCTGGGACGTTACTAATGATGAGATAAACAATTTAAGTAAAAAAAAATATTGGTACACTATCATTGTTTCATAAGTTACTTCTTGGATTAAAAATGTATCGACAAACTTATCAACTGATTATCAAGCTTTTGTATAAATGCAGCTATTTACGAGAGGCATTGCATATACCTTGTACTATGATTGTATGCACTATGCAGTAATTGTTGGCAACCTGCTTGATTTGATAAAAAAAGCCATAGTTGCTTCTAAACTGTTAAGGTTTAAATAACTAAATCTCTAATGGTTCAAAAATATATTTTCACCTCTAGCTAGACATTTTTAAAACTCTGAGTATTCTAATGAATACATTGAGATGATACATTTTTTGTAATGATATTATTTTCAGTTGCAATACACACAAGGAATAATCTAATAAGTGCGAAATAGTATGTAAGTATACACATTATACTGAAATCACCTCACAAACACCATTTATAAATAATTAAGAGAAATTATTGTCATCCATTAAATTAATTTTTAAATAACTTGTCACCGTATATCAATTGTCAGTAAGTATTAATTGGGGTTTTATGTACTTTTTTACATCCTAGGCTATTTTGTTGTTGAAATATTTTAATTTAATTAAGAGCAACTTCCTAAAAACACTTACGAAATAATAATATACACAACAAATGTCTAATATTGTGTTTTATATACGATTTCCCTTTAATTTACATTTTCAAATAAGGAATTAATATTTTCGAAACATGTTTTAAATTGAACATTAGTATTTCTAAGGTCTAAAACTTCAAATGATATAAATATTCTAAATTATTTTATGTTTTGACATCTATTATTTTCATATTTAAAATTATTTTCATTACTATTTTAATTTATGTAAGCCTACACAATTACTAGACTAAAAACCGTGCAGGTCATAAAATATTGTGTTTAGTGCCGTTGAAGTTTAGTTTCAAGCGCTGTGAGGATCATGTACTTTTCAATTATATTCTTTTATTTTTTTAATAAATTGAATTAACTATATTAAATTAGTTTTTTAATTCTTTTACATGATATAAGCGCCTGAAAAGGTAACCAAGCCTTAAATCAATAATATTTTAAAACAAATATTAGCAAAGTAAAAAAAAAAATATATATAAGTGATCTTAAATAAACGATCGAAATATAAATAAGTAACCTACAGTGATGTTTTCCACTTGATTATTAGTGGCCTTGTCCAGCAATAGTTATTGATTCAGTTGCATTTCGATAAACTTCAAAGTATGTTTACGTAAACACTAAGATTTATCTTTTATTTCTTTTTTTCCTTTCATTGAAATTTTCAGACGTTAAGAGATAAGGTTTCTATTTTTTACTTTCTTAAAACTTTAACCACCAGTCGCTTGATGAAAAAAAAGTCTCTAAAATGGTTGTTAAATTGCAAACGGTTGTAATAGTCAACCTACAACATTGACCTTCCAGGAATGGTTTGTCTAACTCTTTTTACGTGTTTTGTGAGCATTCTTGTAAACAGTAGTGGTGGAGGGCAGTGGGGGAAGAGGTCACCATACATTTTCTCTATACCCGACCGTTTGTATCTCAGTAGTGGAGAGATGTTTTCTCCATAAGCGACTAGATTGAGTTTAGAATTATATTTTTTTATAAAGTTTATAATTTTGTTTGTGCATTTTGTTACGTGTTTTTATTAGTAGTTTAAGTTGTAAATAAATAGTTTTTACGTATATATAAAAACGTTTTATTGAAATCATTCGTTATGGCCAAAAAAGTAGATTATACTTTTGTAGTTAGTACATTTTATAAATAGTCTCGTTTTATACGTGTGCTTTAATTATCCTCCACATTAAAAAAATAGATAGGTATTTAATATTTATAACATCGAACACAACTACAGCATTTACGAAATAATTCTAACAAAATTATTTATATTTAAAAGTTTTCTATGGTTTTTAAATAAATAAAACGCACACAAACTTACTTTACAATGTCTAAAAGTGTATCAAATATAATTAAAATTAAAAAAAAAATGTTATTGGAAAGTTAATTAGTCTATGTCATTGATGAGGAATTTTCTCTACGCGTGACTAAATTTGATCCAACCAACTACGCGACCGATGACGGGTTAACCTAAATTTGTTGATCATAGTTCATAAATTATTTTTGAGTCTCAAACAAGTCATGTGTGCTAAATTAAATATAGTTTTGTAATTTTTAAGCTTAATGTAGTTTGTTTACTTATTAAGATATTATAATAATTCAAATCACGAAATCATAGACGTAGAGAACAATCATTAAGAACTATAGTTGAGGACGTATTAATTAGTGAACCTTGAGTCTTCCTAGTAAAGCAAACACAGAAATAACTAAGGGAATTACAAAACACGACAATTCTGTAGCGATAAGACTTATCAGAGTAACTAGTAAGTTTATTTCAATGTAAATTATAAATGGTTTCATTTGGTAAGCAAATATAATGTATAATTTTAGGTTAGCGAATTAAAATCAGACCATAGATCTTTGTATAAGGATGCCAATCTGTTGGTTAGCTCGTTTCCTTGGCTTTATTGAGAGCTGTTGTGCTTATTAGAGCTCGATAAACGCCATGTTTGTCTAGCTGCCTTAACGGTGAACTTATCAAACCCCAACTACTCGTGTTTTACTATCTTACAGTTTACAGTATTTAATGTTTTTACTACAGACATTTATTTTACTATCCATTTAATGTATGTATGACACACATAATAAAAAACCACCATTATTAATTATCTAATGAATGATCATGAACCATTTAAATTAACTGTAATAAATGCATTATTCCAATAAGCGTGGTAAGGTAAGATCGTATGTTTATACTAATTATTGATATATTTCTCTATCAGCTATTTATAATTATTATTTTATGTTTCTTATTTTGTTAGTTTCACTCCAGTATACAATAAGTATCATTAAATGCCCATTAGCATAATATGCACGTTTATTATCCTTTTAGAGTGTATTGTTAAGATTAAGTTATCTATTGTATGACAAAAGAATTTTAAAAATATACATTAAAATACTTTTAAAAATTATATATTGGTGAATCCCCCATGAATTGAATGAAGTGAAACATATATAAAAAGAAAACATTATTACTCATTGATTATTAAAATGATTTTACCACTAGTACTTCTTAATGCAAAACAAGGGCTTTAATGGAGATCTTCTACAAGACCATCTTATTGGATATATTTTAAGGCTATAAATTAATATAAACGCAAATAAAATAAAATCAAAATATCTTTATTTGTATCAGTACAGAATTGTAAATTAAATAGCGTCACTAAATTTATTGTATAAACTAAATTAACTTATCACTAAGAACTAAAATATTCGTC
Source organism: Stictocephala bisonia (assembly GCA_035578905.1). Taxonomy (NCBI): domain Eukaryota; kingdom Metazoa; phylum Arthropoda; class Insecta; order Hemiptera; family Membracidae; genus Stictocephala; species Stictocephala bisonia. The sequence goes on from JAQJVL010000440.1 coordinate 599,164, forward strand.
CAAAGAATATAAAGATTTCGAAATAAGGTATAATTTAACCGGGGTTTTAAATTTACAGAGTCAAATTTATTTTTAATGTTAAAAGGTAGGTAGGTTAAAAGGTATAAACTTCACACCCATTACTGGAGTTTTCTTTTTAAATAACTCTAGCCTGTGGTTGGGTACAACTATTGCCATTTTACCCCTTGTATTGTAAAAGCGTATGTCACAGTGAGTTTCCACTTCAATGAAGTGGTCTCTAACATACAATATACAACTTAAAATATATAAGCCAAATCCCGTAATATTTGCAAACTTTGGAAATGTTACATAATCAGTAGCTCTTAATTTTAAAATTTTTATGATTGCCTTTTTTTGCAGCATTAATATTATGTTCAAATGTTGTTAAAAAGTGCTACCATAGGCTATATATGACTGTATGTGAGCATGAAATATTAGGATTAACTATTAGGATTACGTTAAAATTTGTATAACATCAAACCAACAATCTTCATATAGTCTAATACGGTAGCTAAGCTAACTTTAATTTACATATTTTTTACGTTAAATTTAACAAACCTCTTTATTGATGCCTGGCAGGAGCTCACGTCCAAACCGATTCCAAGATATGTAATATTTCAATTTACTAATTAATATAGTTATAAAATAACTTTTTTAAGTGTAAAATATAATATACTTTAACACCAACTATTTAATAAAAGTCGCATCAAGAACCAAGTTAACAAATATTTGTTCGACAAGAACAATTTACCAATTACCTTTAAACTATTAAGTTTGTTTTATTTTCGTTGTTTAGTACAAATAAACGAACCAAACAGAAAATATTTAAATATTAGTAAAACATCTACAAATATTATGATATAACTATTCGTTCGATTAATGAAATCAGATTCCTTTGTAAACCCATCTGGCCTGAAGGAAATAAACGTTGTTTGTCAACTACTCACCATAATGCAGGCTTACATTTTGTACTTAAGTTATAATATATATTTAGTCTGTGACATTTATTATTGTTGTATATCTACTAACAAAATATTTTCTGACAAAAAGTTTATAAAAATGTGTTTACTAATTAAATTAAGGCATATATCACCTAAACCATCATAATATATTTGTATTGCGCTTATATGTAGGTTGCTTACCGTTTATCAAATAACTAGAATATGCTCAAGAGGTTTCTGTGTTAATCAAAGTTACCTTAGAGATCAGAGCTAGTTAGTTTGACATTTTAACTTGTCATCTCTCTATCCACAAGTTACACAATACTTCAGAACATGGTCATGAAGAGGCATATAATAGATGTAGTATATTTGCGCAAATCACATAGTACAGTAAGAAAAAAATAAATTATTTACTTGTTTGTCATATGAATTAGCTAAAAAATATAAACATCGTGTAAGTTTACAAAGTATTGTATTGTTTTTTATCTTTAAACTATAGAATTGTTTGAATATTATAAACATAAAATATTACGCCGAAGTATAAAATAATCAAACCCTTTATTTGAATTAGCTGAATATAATAATAGATTTTATTATAAATAAAAAAAATCCAAAATATTGTACACGATACACTGCAATGTATATACCTTCATTAATAACATAAAATATTTTTTTGTAAATCTAAAAAAAGAAAGAGATTGGTAATAAACAATGTTTTATGAATTTAATATCTTTAGAAGAAAAAATTAAAACACATATTGAATAATCTAATTAATTATTGATTTTATGCTAAGTATAATGAATATAAATCATTCATAACTATTTCCTATATTCAAATATGAATTTAAATTGCATTAAATACATAGAACGCTCTATAATTTCGCTGTAAAAACCAAACGCTTACATTACCAGCTGTGATTTCACAATCACTTCCAAACTCTAGAAACAACAAAACCTGGAGAAACAAAATTACACTGATGGTTATCTTAGCACTCAACCTCCAGTTTTTTGCGAGATTAAATAAACTCGTCGGAACAGTTTTGACTTTGTTACACCTAAACCATATCTTCAATCAAGATATGAATAATATTTATCTAGCTAAACACAATAGTGGGAAATATCAGCAAAAAACTTTTAAGACAATAATAAAACACATATTTTTTAACATTTATTTATTACATCACAAAAAATACGATTTCACCTTACATAAACAATATTTCTCCAAAACAAGAAGAAATTAAAATATCTTAACAGTCAATGTCAACGAATTAATGAAACATTACAATTTACTGTATAAAAAAAGCATCAAATTAAAAAAAAAGCCATGAAAAAATAATGTTTTTTTATTGAATTGTACATACAGGGTGATTCATGACGTTCTCCTCCCAATTCAACAATAAACTCTACTAACAAAACTAAAGATAAAATGCTATACTGTATAAACATAGGTCTGAAAAAGCTTTCTTAGTCATTTACAGCCTGCCAAAAATTTCGGAAAAATCATGGATAAAGAATGAAATGACAGTGTACACAACTTACGGGAAGATAAATTGGATCGGAAAAACCACAATTTTAATATAATTTGACATATTAAAGCTAAGTAAATAGGTTTTAAAACTGTATATTTAGTAGGATTCAGGTAGTTTAGGGTTAAATGTAAGAAATTGTGGCAAGAAACTCCATTTTTTAAACGTTTAGTGTATAATAACTTTGTTAAAAGTGTAATAAAGTCATAAACTTTCATACATAATTTGTAGAGATTTTGATTCTAAGAATATTTATGTAAGCTAAGTAAAAAACTACACATAAACAAGTACAAACGTTTAAATTTATTTAATATAATACATAAGTAATTTAATGGATAAATAATTGGTTTGGTCTAACTTTACACACCTTCTTATAATAAATGTAAAAGAAAAACCAATTAGGCCATAATTATGAATGATTTTAATGCATGTTTTTGCATTATATGCTTGTGTTACCTTCCTTAATTTACCCCTTTATCTCTGTAAGGGAATACATAATAAGGCCAATTGCCTTTCTATGATAAATGCCTTTCAAGTGTAATCCACTTCAAGAGAATTGACACTTTTCTTTCATCCACCCCCAGACACAGTGATCCAATGAGATAAATCTTGTGATATTGGTGGTCAAGATTACATCCCTCCATGACCAACTAATTTCTTAGTGAATCTATTATGTAAGTTGCTGGTAAGGGCTTGAGAAATGTAAATGTGGTGTTCCACGGTGCTGGAAGTCCAAGTTTCGTTTAGTATACAAATGAACAACCTCGAACAATATCTGTGGCAACTCTTCTTTAAGGAAGGTCAAATAAAGTTCAGCATTTAGGCGGTCAGGTAATAATAACGGACTAATTAGCTGATTGTGTAAAACACCTCATAACAAACATTGGCACTCAATCGGTGTTGAAATGTCTGTTCCACTACCTCATGATGATTTTGTTCTGCCCATAAATGCTCACTAAGCAAGCTGTTGAAACCATCTCTAATAAATTGCACTCATCCGTGGGAATAAAATACGCTTGTGGAGCTGTTGATTAGTATTAAAAAAATTACTAAACTCGAAACGAAGTGGAACATCCCTTGGTTCTAGATCTTGGACATTTTGTTTATGAAATGGGTAAAATTAATTTCAATTTTTAAAATAACTCCTCACTAATAGTTTCGAAACTCCTATTCCTCTCTTAAGCCGTCAAGTATTTATACTAGCATTTTTCAGTATAAATACAAAATGCCATTACTACCAAAACACAAGTGAGACATGCCAATTAGAAAAGCATTGTTGATCAACTGTTGTTTAAGTTTTACCAACTTAAAAACATATAAAATACTATTATGATACATTATGTTGCATGGTAGACAGTAAAGGAACATTAATTATTTATTAATTAATATGTTATTTATTTCTATATACTATTTTTATTTTAATAATACAATTAATGACAAGAAAATAATTTATTTATTGGATACAAACAAAACAATTTTATTATCTTCATATAATTCTTTTCTTACAATTACTGATGTATTACACTTTATAAAGTAAAATGTTTGTACTTTTTTATGTTTAGTTTTTTACTTAGCTTAGATAAATCTTCTCAGAATCAAATTACAGTATCTACAAATTATGTATGTCATTTGTATAACTTTATTACCCTTTTAACAAAGTTATTGTACATTAAACGTCAAAAAACTGTCTTTCTCGAGCCAATTTCTTGCATTTAATCCCAAATTACTTAAAAACTACTAAAGACAAAAAGTTAACATTTTAAGATTAAAGATAGTCATATTTTACCAGACGAAGTTAGGGCTAAGAAGCCCTCTCTAACACTTAACCTGGGGACCAACGGCTTAAGGGTGACTTCCAAACCACCACCAGTGACCGGACAGGCGGGCTGCGTACAAGGACGGGATCGCTGAGACGATGGCCACCCATCCAAGGGACAGCCACACTCAATGTTTCTTGACTCCGTTATCTTGCGTTAACGTTGGAACTCTCCGGTCAAGGCAACTGGCTAACATAAATGTATCTTTACAAAGGTTTCATAAAGATACATTTATGAAACCAATTTTTTTAATTTTCTCATGTCAAATTACATTAGAAATCATGATATTTCCGTTCTCATTTATCTTTCTATAAGTTACGTATAAAGTTATTTCACTCTTTATCCATGATTCTTACCGAAATGTTTGTCAGGGTGTGATTCGCTAACGAAGAGTTTACAGACCTATGTATTTATAAATTGTTTTCTTAATTTTTGATAGTAGAATGTGCTGTTGAAATGGGGGGAGAACGTCATGAATCACCTTGTATTTCTCTAACTGATCGTACTGTATGTACAATAAAACGTCAAAAATAATGTAAAGACAGTTATTTATGTACTACTAACATAACTTTAAAAAAACTCATATGTATTAGTTGTAATAAATCGACAGTAAACAAGCATTCTAACATGGACTTAACATGATATATGAGATCACTGATTGTAATAAAAAAAATATGAATGGTTTTATATTCACAAAAAAGAATGTTTTCTGTAAGGAATTTAGGACACCTAAAACAACAAGTAAATCAGCTTGTGTTTTAAATTAATTATATGTTTGACATCAAAATGATATAAATGTAATGTGAATTAAATAGATTATCCTACTTTGATATGTGTAATATAAAACTACTCCATGAGTATTTTCTGATTTCAAAATACGACACAAAATTATATTAGTCCGTTAAAATGGCAGTGTATTTATATAACCAAACGAAGAGAGCTAATGTCTTATCAAACTTTATTTGTGGTTAAAAATATATAAAAATATATTCAGTAAAATATTATTATTAGGCCAAGTAGTAGGAAATCGGGTTAGCTGTGTCATGTTTAACAAACTATCTATTGACGGAGTTTATGACGTCATGTTATACATGTTATACACTGCAGACAAGTTGGTGTAAACAATATGATCTCTCATGCAGGCAGAACATTAAAAGATGAAAGACATAAAGGAACGAAAAAACTCATTCCCCGGATTATAGGTCCTCTAGAGATTGAATACTATATTATGCAACTGGATCCAATGAATAAACTTTCGTGATGTCATGATACGGTTAACAAATCATGCACTTTATGCAGTTTGTAAATTTGTAGTGCCCAACTTATCACTAGGCACATATTATATTTTTAAAAGAACCTTCAGCATAGTCTTACTATAACTATCTGAATAGATCCTAAAACCTTTTTTATGTTTTATAGTATGTAAATAATTAAATATTCCAATTTTTCGTTTTCAATAATTATTCGAAATAGTTGTTGTTTATGGAAAAACAAAATTTTAAAAGTGAAATACTTACATGAAAACGTGGTAAACTGGAAAATTAGCCACAAAAACTATTGGATACAGTGGTTTTTTAAAATTAAATTTTATTCAATAACAATAATAATGAGAATATTTCTGTGCATCAAGACTACATTCCCCCAATTCCGTTTGAGAAATAAGATCCTATAAGCGTTTTACTCCTATAACACTACAGCCTTGTATTCTTTTACGCTGCTTTATTACAGACCGCATCATAAATGGTTATATATCTGCCTTATAAAGTAATTTTCTCTTTCTGACTGTGGATGATTTTTCCAATATCCATATATGTAAAATAATTTTATTTAGTTATCAACATTAAATCCAAACGCACGTATGTTCAAGTTCCAATATACTAAAAGCTTTATATTGAACAATATTCATTCAGTACATAGTAATATTTTGTAAACATTTTTGTGAAATTTTCCTAAATTTTAAAGTAAATTATTAGTCTGTCAAAGAATATAATTTCAAACTTTCAAAGTGATGCATCTATGAGATGTATATGAATTATAAGTACCTAAAAGACGTTAAACATAATAATCATGTTAGTTGGTTATGACAAATAAAATACCTATTATTTTATACTTCAGTAATTTTATTAATTAAGAGAAATATATTGTGTTGCAAGTGTTTTTATTACATTCATAATACGTGTATAACAAGCACCGACTGAATTTTGTACAATGTATTTAATGAAACCAGCATTTGCTCAACTACGTAAACGCATTTGTTGTTCTGGTACACATCTATTTCTGTGAAACATTTCAACTACATTTTAATTTACCAAATTTTTAGTGATATATTGTAAACATTTTCTGTAACATCAGTGCTATCACACAGTGAAAACCTACTTTAAATGCAAAGGAATAATATGGATATAAACTTAATTAAATTTTAATTAATAGTAGAATACTTTAAAAACTAGTAAGTGTGTGAATTAAGATTTGTTAAATTATGTATTTCTGTTATTTGATCTAATTAAGTAAATAATATTTCAACTCAAAATCATAATAATCCTTATTTAATCTGTGCCTTCTCCAAAGGTAATTAGAGTAGATAAGATTAGATCTCAATTTGCTCTTGTAACATACTCTTTGCCAAGGGGAGATGAGAACTCAACGCCACCAAATATACTTTCAAAATAATTATTCTAATTTGGTCTGTTATTACTTGGTACAATATAACTTTATTACAAATTACGTCAAGAAATACTGTTAGTAGCAAAATGTTTTACAATTATAAAACTTGAAAAAATACGTACTCAGTATTTTAGTTTATAATATTTATTTATTTGTTTTTTTTTTTTTATTCATAAGACGCCAACCGTCAAGATATGGGCGAATATGGATTTCGAATGAGTGTAGATGAGCGAATATAGTCATTGTTACAAACTAAGGCCGACTATTCCTTAGAAAGTGTCATTAATTAATAGCCCAATGACAAATGAACAGCCGGTGATTATCAGCTGATTCTTTTTAAAATGTATTGACTCTGATTGGGATCGAACTGAGACCCTTTAGCACATGAAGCTGGGATTGAACCAACTACGCTACCGACCAATTAATTATATAAATTAATTGTGTTATTTCTGTAAAAATTTTTAAACCAATTTGAGTTGATTAATTAATTAATTTAATATTAGTTAAATTAGAGAAAAGATTGTTTTTAATGATTATGTATTCCCTAATATACCTAAGTGGGATGCATTTTCGTAAAATTACATAATTTATGTAAATTATTAACTATAGTAGAATTTAGCGTATTGTTTTTGTGGGTATATAGATATATATCACTGTAAATGTATAGGTGGGTGGGTTGGCCAAAACCACCATTCATATATATGTAGTTGGATGGGAGCCAATAATAAAATGTATGACAAATATTTTTTTTAAGTTATACTATTATTGTTCATTAAAATCATGTTAGTATTTAGTATATAAAAGTGTCCATATTAATTGATTGTGAGAATAATCATTAATAATTACAGTTATAATAATTTTTAAAAGGACGTGAGAACATAAAAATTGTCAAGGATCATATATATATATACAAATTGCTGTTAAAATATTTTGGTTTTGTTTAAAAATGTGTTTTGCTAAAATGCTCACCATTATTACTGTGCATGAAAAAATTTTGGTCGTCAAAAACACATGTTGTTTAACCAGTTCCTAAAAAATATACTTATTTTTGTTATTGTTCTTTCAAAATGCACATATGCGTATGTAAGAAAAACTGTCTAAAATGCACCAAACAATACACTTACAAAAGCTTTAAAAATACATTAATGTTATAACTTCAATCTATTTACATTTTGTTCTTTATTTTTTCAATGAATAATTTTTGTTCGTACCTTATAATTTTATATAATTAAGAAAAAACCAAAATGACTCATATATACAAAAAATGTTTATAATTGATTTACGCTAGTGAATTATATTGAGTTTCACTAGTGAGAATTTTATGTATGTTTTTATAAATTATTACTAATCAGAATGCTTATTTTATCGTTTGTTGTAACTCGTTTATTTCATAAATATGAACTAAATAACTTGCAACTAATAACCCATTCAATTTCCAATTGGACACACCTATTTATGGTTTGTATATTCAGAGTTCAGTTACCCTCGTTCTGTGTTGTTTAATAAAGAGTAAATAGCCAAACCCAATTAAAATTTTCCAATTTAGAGATGTTGTGTGGTTAAAAAACAAATTAAATATTCATGGGACAACGTAATAAAATAGCGACATAATTGGATAAATAAAAATTAATTACTTTATCTATATATAATGTCAAGTTTTAAATAATAAACGTAAATTTAATTTAATATGTTTTTCTTTTTATGTTAAATTGTATTTTAAATGTCCACTGTTAAAATTGTATGTACAATTGGACTTTAATTTATTATATACATTAGTATACTATCGTAGTTAGACATATGAAAACTTAAATATTGTATAATTGATCATACATTTTAAAATAAATATATAACCTGCATATACATAAATTAAGACACAACAACCCTTTTAGTCCATGGTAAAATTATATGACAAAATGTTATTTTTCATAATTAATAATATACCGTAAACAGAGTAATATTGTATTAATACAGACACCAAAAAATACATAAATGAATCGAATATTAGATGAATACTTTTGTAAAAGTTCCAGAAGTTAGGAAAAGGTGCCAGGTATCGACGAATGCTGATATATTTCCTAATATCCAACAACTGTGTACCCAATATTACAGTAGCATTGTGACGTTCTTTTAGTATTTTCTAGTGTGCTTTACTGTCTATAAATCATAAATATATTTGCCATTACATATTTTACAGAATAAGTCATAATCATATTTATTCATCTGTAAATTGTATTTTTATGTTTCATATATTGGGTGTATATATTTTATATATTTATTTTAATCCTGATATAAATGTTTCTTAAAAAAAAAAGAAAACCATAAAATAAAATGTAAAGTATATAACCATAAAAAAACCAAAATTTATTCCAGAATGGTAATATTTCAATCCTTTTCTAAAGCCCTGCTGTTTTCTTAGACATAATTATATAATAATGTTTAATTGTTTATTTTGCTACAGTAGTTTTCATGAACGCAACTATACCAATATATTGCATCAATATCCGATCTTAAAAGCTTTGATAGCTGTATACAAATTGTGTCCAATATATTTGAGTTATTAATGCATTGGATTTTTAAATGTTGTCTATGCCAAGATACATAACATAATTATAAAGTTTAGTGTATTTATATAAGATTTTATATAAAAATAAGATCTTATTTCTAATCGTATTCATTTAGTTTCAAATGAGCGAAGATATTTTAAAACTATATTAAGTCTTTTGAGTGTCATATATAATTCTCTAATTAAAACATAACATTTAGTGACTTTTCTTCAATGTAATATTACGTAAACTTATTGTATGTTGTATGCAATCCAAATAGCAGTTGACAATATTGGCTATTTGTATTACCAGTTAAAACTGCAACCTTGTAATTATTTAAAATTTTAAAAATATGTGAAAATGAAGTACGAGTATTCATAATATTATAAGCATGTGTTTTATTAGTGTTGGTAACATCAGATTCGTCTGTAAATGTATGGTCAACTATGTCGTGACTTTCCATGTTTATTGGTATTTATTTATATCTTAGCATATAATTTATAAGCAGATTGTGCAAATGTCAATACCTCTAATTATACAAAAATAATGGTAAAACGACCTGAAAAATAGCCTACATATGTAAATAAGTACACAAATTTCATAAATTATACAAAGGAAGATAATAGCGAGTTTGTTACGTAAATTAAATTTTAAGAAATTTTAGCATTAACCTGCCCACTTGGACATCTTATTTTCAGTTTTTTATAACACATGTAATACTGTAAAAATAAATAAATAAATATATTACCAAAAAAATCTTTTGTTACAAAAATAATGTTGTTTCACTAACTAAATAGTAAGCTATTATTAAAGAAAACAATAAATAAACAAACACTATATGTTAAAAGATGGTTATAGCTATCTTCAATAAAATGTATTATCATTGTAAGAATATAAAGTACATCATCATATTTAATTGGTATGGTCTGTTCTAACTCATATCAAGATTTAAAATATTGAGCAGAAATCATTTACATACTTTACCTATTGGTGTAATTTTTAATTTTTAAATATGGATTATTAATTGAATGATCGTTCTTACTAGTTAAAAGAATTCTACGAAATATGTTTTGTAACATAAATTGGGTATTATAAAAGTAATATTAAACTGTTTGTCTCGTTATTTTTAAACATACATAAACAATAAAACATGTGTTCATTTAATTGACAACATTTATGGACATATTTCTTAAAACTCTCCAGCTAAAAGTTGAATACAAATAAGTAAATGATCAATAGTAACCGATGCAATCTAAGAGTGTCAAAATCATTTTTAGACTATGTACAACAACAACAAAAAATAAAAAATAAATAAATAAATAAAAGCATAAATACGACACGTTACAGAAGAACACATTGTGGAAGTCCGTGTTACGAACGTTTAATGACGTAATAGCCTTCAATGACTCCAGCTACCGTAACACAGTTTTGTGTTTTTTGTATGACTAAGTACAGGTTCATATGCCATTACAAATATATTGCTCTCTTAGCAGTTATATTACTTAAGTATTCCTAATTATATATAAGGGTACTGCCATTGATTATTTAAAGATTTATATAAACGAAAATTTTAATGTGCTCCTTTTTGCCTTGACAAAAATCCATTACTAAAATATCAAAATTATCTGATAAAATTGTTTAACGAATTTCTTTTCTATTTAAATATCCACATTGTTTCCTTATACTGAATATATCAATTAATACTACAATTTAGTATGTAGCCGTACAAATTTTGTTTTAATAATAAATTGAATATACCTAGATAGGTATAGCGTATGGGTATGACGCTAAGGGTACAGATACGTAAATGTTACTTATTCAACAAACTACATAAACACAGTTGATAGATTGATAATTCTTTGATAAAAATCACTAATATACGAAACAAATATTTGAAAATCAACTGTTAATTCATTTTGTTACCTTATTATACAAATGTCAGTGACTTCTAAGTACCATAATTCCCTATTCAAAAGTATGTTTTTTCCTGTTCTAGGTATTGTAAGTAAATGTGACGTAACTTTTCTCAAAGTCTTAACATTTAATGAAAATTACGCAGCATTGATACATTTCACGAAAGGAATACATTCCCCTGAACACAATTGATACATTCCCCTGAAGTACTGCTGTTTTGACAAATATTTGCCATAATATACAACTAATTTAGAGCAAAAAAAGTACCTGACAACACGTCAAAATCACGTAGATACCGCAGTGCTATAACCCAGCTACTTGGGGACAAAGTGTTGAGGAGATTGTAGGCGATAGGTTCTATGCTCGGTCCTCTTAATACCGACACGGCGTCCGTGCAGTGGTTTCTATTAAGGTATAAGAATACTAGGGAAGTCTAGGATGTCCATGTTGGATAGTAGTCAACACCAGATGAGTGTCAGGATTGTCAGTTAGCTGAAAAGCAGACCAACACTACATGGTTTGGATTCCACGTAAAGCTTTAGGTCCTATATTTTTCATTGCTTTGGGCTCTTTCTGAGCTCTTTCTGAGGAACAGTCGACCTTATTTAGTAATAAAGACTACACTCGTGCGTCTACACCCATTAGTCTCTCTTGTTCACCCATATATTGCTGTTAATAATGAACAAACACGCGCAATATATACAAATAAAGCTAAGATTAACATTACATTAAAAACTATATAACTGCAATAATTTATTTTAACGAGGTATTTTAATTTTATATTTCTACTAACCCAAATGTTGCCGAAAGTAATATTAAGTATTGAGATCATTTTAAAAGTTTACCCAATTAGCAGTGAAATATATAAATGACAATTGGAGCCGTGTTACGTAAGGCAGAGTCTTATTAGCTTCTTTACGAATCCTTCAGAACACTTGGTGCAAAACATTTCACGAACTTTATTTTGTTGATAGCAAGCTCCAACAGTTCAGCTCAGCCTTTGCAAAGTACATGGTGTTACAATGTTTGAAGTCATGAATTATTTAGGGTTAAGATATTTCAAAAAGAGGTAAATAATTCTTAAGTGGGCTGGCATTTAAAATAAACAAACTTGACAAGTGGTGGTTTATTTAAGGGCCCTCTTATAAACAATAATATAAATTAACTCTTTGTATTAAAAAAAATTATGAGAATATAAATAAAATAATACTTTCTCATAAGTTATTTCTAGATGAATTGCAAGGAAATCATGTTACTATAACAGTGATCCCATTGGTATTATAGGTCTTTAAAACAAGGAAAATAATTGTTTATGTATATTTTAAATTAGCTATAGTAAATTTAAATGTTGTTTTGAATTAAATTGATAGATTAAGGGCTTTTGTGTAGAGGATTTATTTCCGATAATAATGCTCCGTTGGAATAATTATGGGTGTGTAATTAACCCATCAAATATTCAACTACCTCTACGTTAGTCATTTGTAACTCATTTCGTACGCGGTAATTTAGTTTAATTATATGCGCAATTTAGTTTTCGCTACAAACTATTTCTGCACAAATACTTTTTAAACCGTTATATATAAAAGATGTAATGCAGAATTGTTTGCTTATGAATTTATTTTTTACAGATACTAAGAGTGCCTTAGATTAAATAAAATGTTTAAAAGAAACGTTATGAATGTTGTGTGAAAAAAATTTTTTTTAATTAAAAAACATTTTCACATAAACTAGCTCATTAATCAATCAGAGATATTTAATCCTCTAGGAGCTGAAAATTACCTAGGCTTACAGTTGTTAAATAACAAATACACATACTAAATAAATACATATTGCCACTCCCCATATTGATTATTATGAAATAGCAAAACAAATTTATTTTTATTTTTTTTGTATTTGGGATATTAATTAAAATCCAGCAAGTACTTAGAAGTATTGATCAATAAGGTTTAATGATACTACAATTTCTATCTAAATCCTACCAAATCTACAACAAGAGTTATGATAGAATAAAAAAGGATAATTTACACGACGTTCCAGTTACAAATTTACCGATCTCATTAACGTATTTTTATAAACATTTTATATAATACTTTTTGACAAATACAAACATTACAAACATTATTACAGTTTTTGTTACTAAACTGTTTTTATAAATTTTTGTTGTATGAAACATATTTCTATACTTTTATCGGAAAATTTAGTTTTTCTAAGTAATATTCTAATATAATTGGGTGTTAGGACAAATTTACCATCGAAACTAAATCTATGCTAATACAATATATGTTCAGGCATGTTTCTCACCGCAGCTTAACATTCATAATTTATGTATACATTATAACAACATGTACGTAATGTTTCAGCCTAAATATAAACCATGGTGATAGTTATAGTACATAACATGATTTTCTAATTTTAGTCTTCAAACTAATTAGTAGAAATAATTTTTAAACCTAGGTTTAAAGCTTAGCAACTTGTTTTTTTATATATTGGCCTTACGGTAGAACGTTTAATCTTATGAGTAAAAGATTTTATATTTTTTTTTAAATTACCAGAGGTTATTTTTGTACATCACCTGCAACAAAAATCAACATGCAATTATTACATTTTAAACGATAACTTTGTGTTCGAATCGATATATCTTATTTATACAAGTTGTTCAGTAAAACTGTTTCAATAATTTGGGATACTATTGTAAACATAAAAATGAGCAAAAGACTTCATATGAAGGTACGTCCTAAAACCTTTACTTTTCCGTCAAACTGTCTTTATGCGTTTTTTTTACATAACAATTCATAACTTAGAATCCACTCAAAATACAAGTGTGAAATTTAATCATATACTACACTATAGTAGTTCTATTTTTTTTTAATAAAAATAAATCATCACCAGTTTTAAAATGGAGGACGTTTAATTGTTTTCTGACTTAATTATCTAAAACCTGACAAATTTTATATACCAAATGCAAGAACAATGTTGTTCAGTAAATCTTATTATAATATTCACAGTGTTTATTTCAACAAAACGGATAAAAAACAGCTGAGTTATGATGCAAAAAGTAAAACAACGTTTTACAGCATTAACCAAAGGCTAGTGTGAATTTAAATATGTGTGTACTTTGAACAGCTGATTTAATGTCAATCTGCTATTTCATATAAACAGATGTTTAATTATGTTATTATTATTATTAGGTTTGGTTTCCATTTCAATTCAGGATTTCTTACTGAAACCTTTCTGCCTGAGTTACCTTTTATTTGGTGATTAAAGCTTCCTGTCTCTGCAAGTCTTTGATGGACTTTTGTAAAAGCTGTATGACAAGGTATGACACGATTTTTAAAACGTTCCTGATACATTATTTTCGCCTGAGTACTACTACTAGTACAATACTTGAGAAATTGAACAACATACATCAAATGCATGTTTTCCATTTCTGAGTTAGTAAAGGTGTACATTACATTGTCTGTAATTAGTTGTTAATAAAAGGGAAGTATGAAAATAATAAAAAAGAAATATGTTGTAAGAAAATAAATTACAAACACTAACTAATTAAAACTAAAATTACAATTAAACAGACTTTACAGAAACCCTCACAAAAAAACTTATACATGACAGTGTTCTTTTTGTTACTAATGAACAATGCCAAAAAAGGAAACCAAACCTAACATTACTAACATAAATAAACAATTGTTCATATGCAATAGCAGATTGACATGAAATAAGCTGTTTAAAGGACACACATATTTAAAACCACACTAGCCTTTGGTTAATGCTGTAAAACATTATTTTACGTTTTGCATCATAACTCAGCTGTTTTTATCTGTTTTTTTTTTTTTTTTTTTTTTTTTTTTTTTTTTTTTTTAACACAGTGAATATTATAAAAAGATTTAGTAAAAAACATTATTCTTGTATTTTATTTGTCAAATTAGTCAGTTGTTAGATATTTAAGTTAGAAAAAATTAAGTGTCCACCATTTTGAAACGTGTAAAGATTTATTTTTTATATTTTTTTCTTTAAATATAACTACTATTGGGTAATAGAATCATGAAGTTTCACACTTGTACCTTGAGTGGATCAAAAGTTATGATATTTTAGGTAAAAAACGCATAAAAACAGATTGACGGAAACTAAAGGTTTTAGGACATACCTTCGTATGAAGTTTTTTTTATGATTTTTAAGTGTACAATAATATCCCAAATTATTGAAACAGTTATACTTAGCACCCTGTATATCTACTTCCAGTTTTCTCAAAGTTCTAAAGTACCTTTGGATGCTGCAGCTAATGATAAATTATCATTATCATTCTATTTGTAGATATATACACAGGGTGTTTCGCGAGAGGTTGGCACAACTTCAGGATATGATAAAAAACATAAAAATAAACAAAAATGTTCCTGTAAACATGTGGCCTATTTCGCCTTGTTAAATGTCTGTCTGTATGTGTTTTTTATTAAAAAATTTATAGCTTAAACTTGGTTTGATCTAATAATTTGAAACTTGGTGTATTTGATAACCTAGTAAGGGGTAGTTTAAAATAAAAATTGAGCAAACTTATCTTTATCAGTTTCAAAACTTTAATAAATATTATAAAATTTAAATAAGTTTTAAACCATTATTTGTGTTGAAAATATATTAGAATACTTTAATTTTGTAACTTTAATAACAAATTCAAATATACAGGGTGGCGCACGAAATGATCCAACATTTGTTTTGGTAGTATTTATTCCGGTTACCTATTATTACTTTGTTGTAAGTTGGCAAAACTATCAGCTGTTTACGGAGATTAGTTCCCTCCGTTACCGCTTCCGTTATTATTATGGTTGCAAGGTGGCTGACAATGGAAGATTGTCTGTGGATCAACGCATAAAGACTGCGTTGTTTTTTAATCAAACAAAAAGTGTGGTGCTTACACAAAGTCGATTTCGTGCTCACTTTCAAACTCGCTGGTCACCATAATTTAAAACTATTCGTAGACTTTGTGAAAAATTTAATAGTGATGGCTCAGTATTAGAGATGAAACGTCAACGGCCTTCCACTGTACGTACTCCACAGAATGTTGAAGCTGGCAGAGCAGCGTTGGTGAGGAGTCCAGGCAAGTCGACTAGAAAAGCGGCAGCAGATCTTCACATTTCTAGGTGATCTGTGCAGAGAATTTAAAAAAATATTTGCATTTGTATCCATACAAAATAACAGTGTCACCTAAATTAACGATTGACAAACAAAGGCCCTGTTAAAAGGCTAGGCTGTTAATCAAGACATATTGATTAACAATGTTTTGTTCTCAGATGAGGCACATTTTCAATTAGGTGGTGTTGTAAATAAACAAAATGTGCGTTTTTGGGCTTCCGAAAATCCACTCGTGCTACATGAAAAAGTGCATCATGCTCCAAGAATTACGGTATGGGCAGCCATCCCGAGCGATGGGCTGATAGGAACATTCTTTTTTGAACATAATGTGAATAGTGAACGTTATATAAATATGCTACGTAATTTTTTGTACCTCAACTTATCGCAAAAGGGTATCAATTAGAGAACCAGTGGTTCATGTAGGATGGAGCCAGGGCACAAACGGCTAATGTTGTTTTAGATTTTCTGCATTAAAATGTCAATCAAAATGTCATTTAAAGCCGATTTCCTAATCGTTTTGAGTGTAACCATAACTGGCCCCCAACCAGACCTGATTTGAATCCGTGTGATTATTTTCTTTGGGTATTTATGAAGGAGAAGATCTTCCCTAAACATCCTACCTAAAACACTGATGGATCTGGATCATTGAGGCACGTAACGAGATAACCGAGGATATTTGTCGCCGTGTCATTAATAACGTAGGCGTTCGTGTTGAAGCAGTTGTCAGACAAGAATGTGGCCATATTGAACATGTAATGGCCTCAAACTAATGTCCAGGTATGCAGTAGACAATTTATAACAAACTGTACTGTATTGCATTTAAAATAAATTTTCTTTAGCACAAATAAGTGTTCAATCATTTCGTGTGCCACTCTGTACTTCAATTTTAAAAACCTTTTTTAAAATTAAAGAGTAAAGCAATTTTTCGTATTTGCTTGTTTAGGATTTTTCACTTGTATGAAGTTTACTAACCAAATGTATGATTTTATAATTACAGCTGATTTTAATTATTTTAAAGTATACATTGCTTAATTAATTAATTTAGGCTGAAGTATACATTGATGAAGAAGGGCGTCACATTGAACAGCATTTATAACATCATTAGTGTTTTTGTTTTATGTTAAATAAATTCCGTTATTAACAAAAGGCTATTCTTTCAGGAGACCCAAAAGAAGCATACATGAAAAGGGACTTCACATAAAAACAGCTGATATTTAAAATAATTTAAAACAGCTGTTTATAATGACTATAAAGTTGCACATTTGGTTAGTAAACTTCATAAAAGTGACAAACCTTAAACAAGCATGCATGGAAAAGTGCTTTACTCTTTTGTTTTCAAACCGATTTTTAAAATTAAGGAATCTTTGAATTTGGCATTCAATTTACAAAATTAAAGTACTCAAATACATTTTCAATTCAAATTGTGGTTTTAAAGTTTTTAACTTTTTAAATTTCTTTTGGTTGCCATTTTGAAACTGAAAAATATAATTTTGTTCTTTTTTAAGTTTAAGCTACCCCTAACTAGGTTGACAAATATACCAAGTTTCAAATTATTAGCTCAAACCATGTTAGAGATATAATTTTTTCAATAAAAAACACTTACAGACAGGCAGACAATTAACAAGGCGAGATAGGCCACATGTTGATTGGAACATTTTTGTTTATTTTTATGTATACTATCATATCCTGAAGCTGTGCCAACCTCTCGCTAAACACACTGTATATATAAAATTTTTTAGAAGAACTAAAATTAAGTATTAAAAAAAATTGTTACTTAGTAAAAACGTACTTATTTATTTATAAAGTAGTAATTGTCTTGTATAAATAATTTCTAAAAACAATTTGCTGTTCAGACATTTAACCTTATATTATTCACCTAAAAACATAGACAAATTTTAATTATTAAATTCCAGATATGATAATAAGGCAAAACACTTTTTTGTTTGTTTACTTGTTTTAGTTTCTAATGGTAATTATTTATTAGTATTCAAAATATAAACTAAAAATATAATCCGAACAACCCTGCTAGTCCTAACATAACTTTTAACAATATGAATAACTGTCACGTTTGATATCATTAAAAGTAACTTCAAATGTAAGGACAATTTGGGCGGAAATACACTAATAGCTGTAGTTTATAGATAACTACAATACCACAATATGAGTGTAGCACGTACTATATACTTATGAAAAATACATTATTACAAAAGAATCTATTTCATGTGTAGTTAATGCAAACATTACAAAACTAAAACTCTTATTATTAAAATAAGTATCAAGAGTTAAAAACAAACTCTTAAACGGAGTAATTATGAGGATAAAACTATTGAAACTATACAATTGTAATTGTTAAAAGAAATATTTGGGAAATGACATGGGATAAGAGTCGACCTTATCCTCATCCTTTTTATTCGTTTGGGACAATGCCTCGCATCTTTTATTTTCTTTGTGATAAGAAAATTAGTGTATTTACATTCTTTGTTTATAATAATAATGATTAATACATTGATAAAAGCAATGCTAAATTGTTCTGTATATTTACTTTTATCGTTCTATTCACAGGGCGTTTCAGAACCATCTACCAACATTTTGAGGTATTTTTTCTGGGCTTAGAGTAAATATAAATATCATATTTAAATCAGCCAAAGTCCTCGGGTACTCACAGAACCACCATGTTTTTCATATTTTTCCTCAAAAACCATACAACGTAAAATTTTGAATTTTGTATACACCTTAAAAATAGTAAGGACAACCCATGAAAAAACATTTTAAAATGTTCTGAAAACGGAATTAAAATGGAGGCCATCCAAAATGTTAAAACCAGAACAACTTTTAAAATAATAATCAAATCAAACTTTTACAACGCAACTTGTTTAGACTATTTAACGATAAATCTAACGATATTCTATTTAATTAGATTGAATGAAAAATAAACGAAGTATGACACTTTTTGTGTTGCGCGGCAGAGGGTGTAAGTCAATGAACGCAGCCAATACAACAGTGACAGTCACCTAACCCCTAATAATGATTTTTATAAGTTTACACAAGCTTGTTTTCTCTTTAAAAATAAGAATATTATTTAAAACAGCCTTACTTCCTTTCCCTTAAACTATTCCAATGGCTTCGTTACATTCAGCAATGAAAATTACTAAAGGATATGTTTAAAACCTGCTTTTACTAACAAAATAATAAT
Source organism: Stictocephala bisonia (assembly GCA_035578905.1). Taxonomy (NCBI): domain Eukaryota; kingdom Metazoa; phylum Arthropoda; class Insecta; order Hemiptera; family Membracidae; genus Stictocephala; species Stictocephala bisonia. The sequence continues at coordinate 618,883 of JAQJVL010000440.1, forward strand.
AAATCCTAACTAAGTTAATAAACATTGAATAAATTAAAAATAATTCAATAAACTAATTAACCTATAACATCAATAGAGGTTAAGTGGTTATCACATTGTTGTATTGGCTGCGTTCATTGACATGCACCATCATCCACGGACCACAAAATGGGTCATACCTTGTTTATTTTTTATTCGATTTAAATAAATAGGATATCATTAGATTTGCTTTAAATAAAAAAAAAAGATTTTAGTAAAAGTGTTATACGACTATTATTTCAAAATTTTGTTCTTATTTCAAAATTTTTGATGGCCACCATTTTTATTTCTTATTGTAGACGATTTTTAAATTTGTTTTCGTAAGTTGGCCCTACTCTTAATAAGTTGTATACCTAATTTAAAATTATTACGTTTAATGGTTTTTGAGAAAACAAGTTTAGATATATAATCATGTGAGTAATGTAATTAAATTTAATTTTTCAATGGAATTGATAATAATATTTCAAAAACCTATTTCAATGGCAGGAGTAAAGTTTGTCATATTTTTTAATTTTAATAAAGTTTGTGAGAAAAGGAGCGGTTACTAACCAATCTTATTTCCACTTTCTGTAATCATTTTGGGTGACGTAATGTGTTTTAAGTAGGATTTATCTCTCTTTAAACCTCACATTTATAATGGTAAAAGTTTATTGCCAGAAGCACAGTTAATTACAAAAAACCACAAAGTTGGCTTAGTATTTTTCTCTTGAAATAAGAAATTTACCTAAAGGCAATCAAGGCATATTCAAGCCCCAGATGTTTTATTGGTCCCGATAGAAATAGGTATTCAGTTATCTAAAAGTTCAGTTCTAAATCTACTACGATATTTTTTCTTATTGATACTTTAAATTAAATTTCTGTTAGGTTATTAAATAATATAATCAATCTATGATTATTTATTTCAATACAAAAATATAGGAAAAATACTTTAGTTTGGAAGAAAAAACTAGTTATTCTCTTTGAATTATAAATTTTTTTAAATCTTATCTACTGTCATGAAATCTTATATTCTCTGTCCCAAAACGTTTTAAATGAAATTAAAAAATCCTACAAATAATAAGAATCATGATTATTATAGTTGTAACTTATTAAATCTATGATTAACGTTTAATTTTATCTAGAAAAATGTTCTATTTCCCAATGTTCTTTTGTTAATTTTCTATCTTTTTCAGTGACGTATTTTTAAGTTATATCTAAGTTAATCCTATTTTATTTTTGGTTACCATTTAAAGCGTCAATATCCTACGATTATCAAATTTTAATTAATATTTTTACTTATAGTTGCACTAAATAAATAAAATTTGCTATCGATCTAAAATACTAATGCAATTCACTACCACTCATTTTATGGCTAATTACTAAACCACTTTAAATATAATAAATATTTTAGTCTTATTCTGATAAACATAAGAATTCAGGTGTCATAAAACAAATAAAAAACAGTATATGGTATCACATTAAAAACATGTTTGTATATCAAGGTGTAAATATGTTAAATAGAAGAATATATTCAGGATAAGGGACGTTACACAACATTTATGTCCTGAACAACTTTTCTATTGCTCATATAATGTATTATTGACCTTTATGGTAAAAGTCAAAACATATCAATAATTATAAATGCTTTGAAAATTCTGACTTATGTTGGATTGCTTTGATCAAACTTTGTAATCTTTAACAAGAATAGTCTATTATATTCAACCGTTATTTCATATGTGATAAAGCACGGAATTGGAAAAGTTTGACGTAAACAAATACATTTATTACTGCAGATTTCCCTTGATGGTTTCTTCCTTTTGTTTGTGAAAAGCAAATGTGAATAAGATCAAGTTTTCAGAAGGAGGTATCTAACTTACTTTATATTTTTTGTTCCACTTTTTGTTAATTACTCGTGTTTGTTTTTCGATAAAAAGGTGTATTACAAATAAAACCAATTGGAAAGATTTTCTGAACTCGTAATACTTCGCTTATGTCAAGATTCGAAACAATACTATATTTAACTCAGACTCGGACTTCTGAAACTTTAGGTCACTCAGCCACCGGACTTTCCGATTAAATCAAATAAAATATTTTTCGTCAAAACAATAATTTCACAATAAATATAAGGCATATTTAAACAATGAACTTTAAAAACCATGTACTATATTTATCTAACATCAAACAAGGAGGACCATATATACTGAAATGCGTTTGATAATTTATTGAGACGAATCATAAAGATTCTCATAGTTTCATTTAAATTACTTATTGAAATTCTTAGTTTTACGCTATTTCATAGGGCTTACTGAATTATGTATTTATAGTGATAATAAGTCGTAAATTTTTTGTTTATAGAACTAATAGTTAAAAAACCTCACCCGAATATTTCAACAAAATTGTCACATTATTTGTTAAAGTTGGCATATTATTTGTTTGACAGATTCGAAGTGATTAATGTTAATACTTGGACTGATCTTATTTCGTAAATAATACTTTATCATATCAAAATATCTCTCATGAGCCTCAGGAAATGAGTCTAAAGGAAGTATCACAAAGTAAGAGTTTTATCAGCTTTCATTGTTGGTTTGACTACTTTTTATTCACACATATCGAGAGGCTGGTCAATGGTAAGTCGACATATTGGATATTGATTGGTTAAGGTTACCACATTTAACCACTGTTTATGTTGTTTCAAAAATGAATTTTTTATTTATCAATTAAAATCTAACGATTACTCTCAAAACTAGAAATGGAGTCTTAAATATCTATATAGGCATTTGTATTTAAAATTATAAAAATATAAATAAGGATAGATACCTATTTGTAGTGAATTTTAACTCAACATAAAGATAAAGATGAAGATAGAACTCTAAAAGAAAAGAAATATGCTTGGAAATTTTTATTTAATTATTTTTTATTTGTTCATTAGACGCCGATCATCAATATATGGGCGAATATGGATTTTGAATGAGTGTAGATGAGCGAATGTAGTAATTGTTACAAACTAAGGGCTGGGATTGAACCAACTACGCTACCGACTAATCTGAAATAACAACCATTCAGAAGTAAAATTACAAGCAAGTAACTATGGATAAACCTGACTATAATAGAGCCGGATAGTAAGTGAGCTGCGTATTATATTTAGCCTACCTAAGGGTTTAAGCGGCAGAGGGGAATTATTCTACCATTGAGCTGTCTTACTTCACAGGTGTGACTAAATTCCAACGTTAAGTGTTTTACTTCTGATTATTGTCTAGCTGAAAATAAGGAAAATTGTAACTAACTGAACAAGTTTGTTTGATTAATATTTATTTTTTACATCATTATTTATTTTGTTATTGCGATTAATAATTGTTATTTTAATGTTAAATATTGATTTAATGTAATAGTTCTAATCTTGATTCGTTCTTGTTCATCAAATCAACGAATGATTACTACTGCTAATGACGTAATATGGGTGGTACTTGCTATTGCACCGTCAGCACGCGGCCTACCACTCTGGGTGCCATGACATTTATTAAATGGAAGTACACAGTAGGGAAAAGGTCGTTCTCTATCTCACCTTCACTACTCTTTGCATCTCACTAGCTCATCTTTTAAGTAGCCTAAGTATGATTGACCTTCACTAGGTAGAATCTAGTATTCTGCTTCTTGAATGCACTGTTTAATATACTAGTAATTAATTAATTTTGCTTTTTATTTCATTGTAAAAATAATGTAGACACCAATTCAGCTACCAATTTGATTAATAGAACATATTCTTATACATGAAAAAAGTATTTAACTGCGAGAGAAAATATTGTCAAAGTAGTCCTTAATTGTATCCCTAATCCACTTTTATTATCTCCAATTAACATTGACGAATATTTATTTTAAATACAAATTTGAAAAGCTTACACTAAAAGCTCCAGATACTTGTAGACAGCTGAAATTTGACTTGGTAAAGTAGACGTGTTTGATCTTGATACAGAGCAAGTTTAGTATTTGACCTACATTATGTAGACCCAATCGATCGTTTGAAAATGGAATAAGGAAGATTCCATTGTTATAGTTTGACATCAACCCCAGATCCTTTGTCTGGATATAAAGAAGTCGACTTAATACTGTGTAGTATTGTGATGAATAAACATAAGAACATTCATTACCACTTCGTTAATTACCATTAATTTTAAAAGAACAATTTAATTCTGCTTGTTGACTTAAATGTAAATCCTTTTGTTAATTTTAGTCACTAAATTATGAAGTTGAAGAAAACAATAATTTATCTAACACTTATAAATTAACTGTCAAATACTTGCTTTTTAATTGTTGCACGTTATTATTTTCTATGTAGAAGGGTTTTTAAACTTCCATTCCAATTGTTCATTTCATAAGTACGTCAGTCATTTTTAAACGTCGATAATTTTACAACTCTCACAGGGATAGTAATGACATTATTGTTGTTTAAATTATTCGACGTAAAACTGAAAAACAGTAACTACCATTCTCACATCACCAAAACAGTTATTCTTATTTATTTATTTCAAAGGTATCCCTTTTTATTATAAATACACATTATACAGGATGGCTTATTATACGATAATTTAACATTATACTAACATGCATCTGGTATGATAATAATTAACGTAATGTGAAATTAACAGATAAATATTCAATTTGTAGCTAATTACAATTAATTTCAAATGTTAGTAACGTTATAGTATTAATACTTCTTTACAAAATATTTATGCACACTATTGGATGCTACAGTACAATTATACCACCCACACACTGATATAAGTAAAGTGGTATTTTTGTTCTATTTATTTTTTATAATATGATTGTGGAAGCTAAAAAATAAATTTTTTAATATTTTAGTAGCTTAGTTTTGTTTTTTTTTTAGTATCATTTCAAACCCTATATAAATATAGTTATTTACATAAATAGAGCATATAAACCTAGGGAGAAATATAACACACATTAAACGCTTAAAAATTAAGTTGTTATTTTTGTAAACAAAAGTGTTTTAGTCTGTTGAAGTTGTTGTTTTTAGATGTTGACGTGTGATTTATACAGTTGAAATTCCTCAAATTAGAAGGTTTGGTAAGAGGAAACATACAGTGACGTTTTTGGAAGCCTGATGATGAAGCTTTATATGCTTTGAAATGTACATAGCAGTAATGTTATTGAAGAACTGTTACGACAGAAAAAGTAATCTAAACCGGTATTATTTATATTTTAAATTTAAGTTCAATTAGCAAACACTTGCCAAGAGATTTATTACAAGATTGTTAAAATTGCTGGGATGTATTAAAAGCTGAATTTATAATTATCAATAAATAATGACAGTTGTATCATAGTATTGAAGAAATGCTATTTCAAAAATTTGGAATGGAATTTAGAAAGTAATATTATATTTATATTCAACTGAAGTATGTACAATTTATTAATGACTTTTACGAACTTATTGTTTATAGTGGTTTTAGGAAAATGGTCACCAATATATAACTTAGATTTGTATGGCCTTGATGTTTTATGTTCTATTTATTTGAGACGTATACCCCATCTTACATTGTAATTAAGAACTAATTATGACTTTCTCTTAAATATCAAAACAATTGCTTCATAAAAATAAAGTTTTGTATAAAACATTGTATAGCAACAATTATTGTGGAAGGAGTTCAGTTCTGGAAGTGAGCTTCTGTACAAGATGTGATGTATTTTCTCCCAACTAACTATGAATTACTCCTGAGATAAACAAGCAACCGTAGCAAAGATGATATGTAGAAAACAAATTCTCGTTTGATTTATAGCCTGTTGAGTTGATGTTGGGGGCAACTGTACACGCTTTCACGCATTACGAAAAACTCAAGCATGTAGTTTGCTACAATTAATTATATCTAAGACGAGAAAAAAATAGACCAGGTTAGTACATAATACTATGAATTTACACTAAGTGAGATTTTTTTACATATTGGTTTACAAAATTTATTTTGCAATATGTATTTAATACTTATTTATTTAAAAACTTGTTAAAGTTATTTTAAGTTTATTGTATTATACATTACGTTTTAACAAATATGATACAAGAATTACCCATATAAGTTATAGAAATATAATATTTGTTAAACATATAAATTTAAAAAAATAAATAAAAATAGGACTTCACTTAACAATTAAAAACTTCAAATTACCCAATAACCAAATGAACCAACAACTTCACTGGAACGGAGGCTCAGTGACTTAGAGGCTTCGGACTGAGGATTGTGGTGTGCAAAGTTCGAGTTCCAAACTGAGCTAAAGGTCTGTATTTTACCCGATTAATAAAGTTCGGGCACATGTTTGTATGCCTATTTGGAATTACGATTTATGTAAAAAAAAACAAAATAAATAAAAATCTTATTTGTACTACTCATGAAGATATTACACTAATAAACTATGTTACATATTATATCTTATAATCCATTAACTTTATTGTTTGGTTTATAATCTTAAGAAATCTTGGTCAAGTTGAAGGTGCGGTTCATTGTAGCACGTTGTAGCTGAGGGAGTTCTGGAAGGGTGGAAATACCCCAAAGCTCACTTATGCCAATGTATCCCAAACTAATTGCATATTGCTTTAGGTGTTTTTCCTTTCCTCCATCTTGGCACCAGCTTTTGTATGTGAAATCTGGCTACATTAACATGTAACATTTAGTCATTTACATATAAAAATATGTAAATGCCTAAATGCAATTATATAAAGGAAAAATGTAATAACTATGTAACAATAATAATATTTTAATAATATTTAAGAACAAGTTAATGAGGTAATCATTACTGTATACTATTTTAATAATAAAGGATCATATTCATTATATTTAATAACATGGTAGTCTACGGGTATTACACTTTTAATATGGGTGTTTATACATTATAGTGTAGTATACTTTTAACTTCCACCTACGCAAAAGACTGTGACCTCTGTTTTTTTTCTCACCATTATTGTAAAATGTTTAATATATGTGGTATACATTTTGCACCATCTAATAATATGACGTGATGATTTATAATGCCAATAAACATATGATGCAAGAAATTGCAAACAATAATTTACCTTGTTTAAAAATTAAGTTTTATTTATGGTTAATTTTCTTTAAATGGCGTTGTTAACATTATTTACTGGTGACATTATAGACATATAATTCTCTAACTGCTGTAAAGTAATGCAAATATATTAATACATGTCTACATGTAAAGGTGTTAATGTAAGTGACGAAAGATACAAAGTGAGAGAAATGTTAGAAATTGTTTTCGCTTTAAAGAAAATACTACCTATATAACTGGATATCTGTAAATGTATTTATTATTAGGTACTTGTTATACAGGGTAACCGACTCAAGGTGGCCACACTTATTAGGATCTCAAAAAGTATTGATTTTACAGCAAACATTAAATGAGGACCTTACCCTCGTTTTTTATGCTCATTATAATTTGGTAGGTAAGCCTTTAAAATTCGGTAGATATTTTTTATTATGGTAGTCAACTTTAAAATGTATTATGGGAACCCCTATTTTTTATAATGGATTTAAGTTTTAATAGTAATTCGAAGAATTTCAGCAAAACTCATTGTGCTATTTTAAAATAATTAACTGTTTCACTGATAGGAGCAATGAAAGTTTCAGAAATACTTATTTCAACAATTTATTAAACCGGCGTGTTCTGCAATTAAAAAAATAAAGCCAAACTTAAAATGCATTATTTTTTATTATTTAATGTTGAAAAACTCTTTCAGTTTCCCAAATACATGTTTTATGCAAACATATTACAATTACGTAGTTAAAAGTCGCCATTTAAATTACCGGGCAACTTTAAAATTACTTATAGTAACACATATTTTTTATAATAGATTTAGGTTTAACTAGTGATTATAAGGCTTTTTTATTCGTGGTATTATTTTAATATACATAACTGTTTCGCCGCTAGGAGCGAAACAAGTAAATTTTTTGAACTAAGAATTTCTAAAACTTTCAGCGCCCCTAGCGGAAAAACAGTTAAGTATTTTAATATAATACCAAAAATAAAAATAAAAAACTGATTAGAATGACTAGTTAAACCTAAATCCATCATTAAAATAGGGATTACTATTAGTAATTTCAAAGTTACCCGCTAATTGGAAAATTTCAATCGAATTTTAAAATTTAAACTACGTGATTGTAATATTTTTGTACAAAATATTTATTGAAGATCTTTTCAAAATTCAATTGAATAAAATAATGCATTATAAGTTAAGCTTTATTTTTGTAAATGGCAGAACACACCAGAAACTTTCAAGGCTCCTAGCGGCAAAATGGTGTATATATGGTCAAAGAAACACCACGAATAAAAAATTCTTAAAATCACAATTAAAACCTAAAAGTATAATCAAAAATAGGAGTTCTAATAAGAAATTACAAAGTTGACCACCATACTGGATAATGGCAACCGAGTTTTTAAATGTTTCCCTTTTTAATTTTAATGAGCAAAAAACCTTAGGGTAAGTCCATCGTTTGCTGTAAAATCAATACTGTTTTAGATCCCTATTGTGGACACTTTGGGTTTATCACTCTGTATGTTTAAATTTAACTTATTTAACTATTAAATTTAAAAAATATTTTATTTGGCATGTAATCTACTTTTTAATATCTTTCGCAATAAGTTGGTACACATTGGCACAGTAATAAATAATAAAGCTATTATAATAAATGTTAACATGATGTTAAAATTTGTTTATTTTTTATTATTTTGATAAATATTGAAATTTTAACATATATTATAGTAGTTTTGTAATACCAACATACAATTCGGTACATATTCAAAACTATTTTATGCACATAAAATAATCTTTGAAATTTAATTATTTTTGTGATTTTTACTTATTATTAATTACAGTATTATATTCCGAAATTTAGACAACACTTTTGGGACTGAAATGCTTTGTAATGGGACGTGATTAATATTTACATTACAATCTTGCAAAGTAAATATATACTTCAATACAAGTTAGCACATATAGTATTACTAAATAAATAGTTTGCATTTTAAAATATCAAAATTAAAGAAGAGGCAAATCTTAAGAAACATATGTAAACAATTCAAAATAGTGAATCCCCACAGGTTTAAGAAATAATAGTTTTTAACACAGCAGAACTGAACATGGTGTCTGACCGTCCACACTTGTATTAATTTTATTAACTATAAAAAGCAAAAATCCGTAAATAATGTGATTTTTACACAAGGATGTTCTAGACTGTCACATTTATAATTATTCAAGAATCGTTTTTTCTTATGTTTCTACATGTACTATTTTACATAATAAACATATAGTTTAGAGGCCAACAAATAATTTATTTCATGTAATTTTGATACGTAAATTACTAATTACTGTTCACTATGTTTATATTAAAAGATACAAGGACGCATATATAATGTCTACTATAAAAAAAGTTGGAAAATTACGAAACACAATTGTTATCAAACAATTTTGTAACTGTTACTTTAGTGAAAGAAATATTTCACGAAATAAATAACCATTTTTCCACCTATAATTGTGTCAGTCCAATGATCCAGAAAGTCTCTAAGGTTTAAATGTAAATGTACCGACACCCAGCGGTAAAATTTGTATTCACCAACCAGCCACTTTTTATTCAACCTGGAATTCTCTCTTGGGCAATGTTTTAAAATATCTTATTGAATACACATCTTTTTTTTTTAATATACGTGGTTTTGCTTACTATAATATAGTTTTTTTAATTAGCACAATACGTATCGGTAATATACAGTACAATTAAACGTCACACAACACACATTTATTACAACATAAGCACAAAATGCACAATATATTACAATACAAGTACAAAATGCATTTTTATGCAAGTATATGTGCATTTTGTACTTATACTGTAATATACTTTTGCATTTTGTGCTTATATTGTAATAAATGTGTGTTGTGTGACATTTACTTGTACTGTACTAAAATATACGAAGTATTACATAATACCTGTAAGTAAAATTTATGAATCACTAATGTTTCCATAAGTAAAATTTAATGTTTCGACTATTATTTTTATTATCTCTTAATGTTAGTTATTTTTTTGATGAAAATAGAGGTTTTACATACATTGAATATTTAAATACAAAATTATAGAATATTTAAGTCAATCGAACAAAATTCTTTTTAAGAACTATTTTCGAACTGTGATTGTTGTCTTACTTGATATTTCATAGACTAATACAGTTTAATTCAATGTTGGAATACAAGACACCCACTGTCTGTTTGAATGTGTTTTTTACATAATTTATCATATATTCATATGATAATTTCCTCAAGATAATTTCCTCAAAAACGGTAAATGTATGAGAAATATTAAGACCTAATGTAGTTAAGAGTATCAAGCTCCTACTTTGTAATATTTAAATAAAGTGGATATTTATAGTTTTCAAAGCTTAATATCGTAAAACAAATAGATTAAAAAAACTACATAATAAACAAAAATTGATAAATTCGATTTGATTAAAGATGTTAGAAAAAAGTAAACAAAAATATTATAACTGAATAATTTTAATTTTTGTAATACAGTATGTGCTAATTGAATAAATTACCACAATATTAGCACGCGCATTATTATTACAAATACAACTTAACAGGTATTAAATGATTTCGCGCACGTAACCATATCTCAAAGTCTTATAGGACTTTGTTTAAAAATACCATATTAGTTATTCTATAACTCAGCACTGTTATAGAATAATAACTAAGAACTCCAGGTAGATGGGCTATATACTCTAGATGTCAGCTCATATTTTGACAGTTTATTCTTGTCTAATTTAAGCATTGAACTCTAGAGACAATAAATTTAGAACTGTACAAGTGGGTATACTGTTTTGATTCTTTGCAGTAATCAAATTGATTAAAACAACACCTTCAAATTTCTTCGAATATATTTATAATCTGTTTTCTGCTTCTTTTAACAAATTCTAATTTCCTGTCTGCTTTTTTTAACAATAATTCTAATTTGTTCTCCACTTCTTTTAACAATAATTCTAATCTGTTCTCTGCTTCTTTTAACAATAATTCTAATTATTTTGAAATCTTACCTTTCCGAACGGCTTAGTCTATAATGAAAACTTATTTCATATAATACCATAAAAATTTAAAACATGTTAAATTTACTGTATGCGGTATTTTAATTAAAAAAATTCTTTGAAAAATATGCATACACTGAGTAACCAACTAAACAACAGCTCTTTTGTATCCGAATGAACTAGATATATCGTATTTTCATTCATAAAAACACGATTGTTTTATTTGTAATTTTATTTAAATTTTCTTGTTAAATATATGCGTTTAAAATAATATATTAAACCCAAAGAATACAGTTTACGTAACATTTTTATAGTGTAATTTTTTTCTAACGTTATTTTGGTTTAGAACAATTACTTTTACCATTTTGACACAAATATTTTACCCCGTTTTTATCCTTCATTATGGTTATTTCCAATCTAACATAGGTGACGATTTGTACTTATATCGAATTATAGTATTTCAAAATATATATTTATATAATTTTTGTGAATTTTAACACTACAATATATGTTTAAATTTAGACAGAAGTCCCCTAATTCTAGATATAAATCTAGAAATTAAACAGTCTTTATCAGATTGTGTTTATCTATTGATTATAACATAGCGTGTATTTAATATAATAATTATATTAACACAATGATTGGTATTAAGATCCAGATAGTTTAAGTTAGGAGAAGTTATGAGTACTATAAAACATATACGGGTATTTAGTTACGTTCCTATCAATAAATGAATTGGTTTTAACTGACGAATTACGATTCGCTAGTTTATTCTTTGACAAACAAAAGCTTCTTATTCTCAGATTGTAATTTACGAATCGTAAAACAATAAACAGCTGGCAGCAAATCTCATTGGTCATTAGTAACTGCCAACATCAGACCACTTTGTGGTGTAGGATCTTTTCTGACTAATTATATTTAGAGTTGTAAAGTAAGATTCATCTTATGGAACAAAGAAATTCCTTAGTAACAAATCGTATAAATATGTACAGAAAACCGTAATTATACTATAACATCATCCCATTACAACGTTAGGGTATTGCAAAGTCATCGTCGATTATATGTTGTATACATGTTACTGTTCAAAATATGCTGTTATATTATTAGCTATGAATCTAAGGAGGAGTGTTAGAAAAATCTAGCCAGGTTTTGAGAACTGGTGTGGTAGGTTCTTGTGTATTATAAAATAAAAAGTTGTGATTGGTTTTATTTATTATACTAAAAAAAGGCATAAGCTTTTAAAAAATTCAGATAACATACTTTAGTTAATATATCAGTTAGAATCTTGTAACTAAATATTAGCAAAGAAAATAATAATAATACTAATAGTTTTTATCAGATTGCTTCACTAATTCCTATAGACTATCAAAGATTTTCAAAAAAGATGATGACATTGATGGGTTAAAATCTCAAGGGACCCAAGTAGAGCACTTGGGAAACGAGGTTAAACTGGATGAAAGTTTAGTCACATAGTTAATAATTATGTGTCGCTTTTAGCACCCTTTGAAACCTGTAGTATTTATCGGAAGCCCCTAAATATTTAATAGGCCAAATTGTGGTTGTGCAGTGCCATCGTGAAGAGGCTGTATAGTAACCATTAGGTCAAGCAAAAATACTAAATACTATAATACAAGGAAACGTAAAAGTGCATATAAATAGCCTAATTGTTGTGTGTGTGTGTGTGTTTTTTCTAAGACTGCTACAGTACTTTTAAAAAAGTTCTTTTATAAAAATTTAGTCTGGCTGACTTATTTGACTAAAAATAAATTGTACACCTTATAACTATTGATGCAATAAATAGTTTATTTGTTTTTTTCTTTGATAATATCACAATTCTTATAGTCTATAATACATGCTACGAGATCCTAAATGTTTAGCATGAGTGACTGTAGTTAAGTTATGAATGAAATGCAGTAGCCAAACCAAATAATTTTTTAGTAGAGTTGCAAAGTGCAATTATAATTAAAAGATAGTGGTGACATACTCATAATACAGATTGAAATAAAAACAAGAAAGATTAAAAACAAACATTTGTCTTCTAAATTCAAAGAAAAACAGTCTGGCCTGATTCCAGAGCAGGCATTATCACATGCCAGGTCACCGCTTTAGGATTAAGCCTGTGAAATTTATGTCTGAAAAGGCAGTGTTTCCCTTGTAATTATTCATTTGAGTTTTTATGCAAATAACTAATATGTTACATTTTATGTGAAGTCTTGTGAAGAAAAACTACTTTTACAAAAATGTCAACCTGAATGAAAACACAAAGTTGAGCTTTAAACTAATAGTAAAAATCTTATCTTTTATTAGGTTTTTTATTTCAACTAACTATTAGTTAAAATAGTTTAAATTTAGTTTATGAATTTTGTTTAGTTTTTAAGTCACATTTATTATGATTTTTAAGAAATTTATCAATTATCGCCTATTATGCTTTATAATATAATCATTTATTTTAATTACACACAAAAATACCCTCGACGCATCCGTTCGATGAGATCTTAATTGATTTCATAAGGTTATTATGCCACTTTTCCTAGTTATTATGTGATCCTGAGTCCTGGCATGACATTTATTGTACTTAAATTGTAAATGGATAACTCTAGATAACCTGATACTGATAAACCAATAAAAAATAAGTGGTATCTCGTACTTTGTAAATAAAAATGTATCGTACTTTAAAGGTAAATGGTTACTTATAATGTTGATAAATTGTTACCCAAAAACCAAAGTAAATAAATAAAATATTGTTTGAGCCAAGTTTTATAGAAACTATATTTTTATAAACTGTCTTGTACGTTAATATAGGTCAAGAAGTAGGCTATTATACACAGAGCGAGTGTACCTCGGTTTAAATTCTAACAGTGTGCTATATATCGGTAGATCTATCAGTAAATGAAACCCCAGACTGTAATTTACCTTTCTTCGTAAAAGATAAACCTTGGCGTGACCTTTATTGATTTTAAAAGGAAAATAGATGCCAAAACTCTTGATAAGTCGTTATCCATAAATCAATGTACATTAAATAGAATTAAAAAAATCGTTTGAGGAAAGTTTCGTTGAAATTTTCCTCAATGCTCATTAATTCATCAATTATTCTAAAATTATAAATTTTCCATTACTTACAATTCAATATAAACTAGTTATTAAAAAGAACCATATTTTGGTTGAATATACAAATAATATACGGTACCTTTATTAGTAAATACATGACATATTTTTGGCAACCTAAAAAATCCAATTAATATTTACAATGTGAAAACGTATGGTTCATCAAACAAACAACCATAAATACTTGATAAATTAATGTCTTTGTACTGGAACCACTTGGTTATCTACTAAAATCTTGGTTTTAATCACTTAACCCAATCTTTACGTTTTTATATATTTTATATTTATTCTTGTTCAGTTTAACTAATACTGCCTACAAACTGAGGAGTAGAAGCTTAAATCAAAGGTTATAAAACAAATTAATGCTAACAGTTTCCTCTTTATGAGAACACACATCGACATGCTACTAACCGACTAATTAACATACGAACCCAATAAGTTTTCATAACCTTAATTATCTACTAATAATGAAACCATACATATTTTTAGTAAAATAAAGAGATACTTTGCGTATAAGATAGGCTGTCATTAAATTCACTACTTTTAAAAATTAACAAGTTATATAATGCATATATGCTTTAGTTGAACACAACCAAATGTATTCTACACTTTTTACCCTTACACGTATCCCTTACGAATCTGGTAAAGAATTTCCCTTGGTTTACTTTGCACCGATAAAGCACACAAGCAACACTACTATAACACGTCGGTCTTATATGATATTAATAATAATAAAATTGACTTTCAACAGTTTTATATTTATCATATTCCTCTCTCTTTACATTGTATTTACCAGAGATGAATTGGATCCTGACCAGTCTAGCCATAGTGATTAACCCTAATGTACACTAGGATTTGACACTGAAAGATAAAAACTCTATATTGTACACTAAGAATTGACATTAAAAGCTCCAAACTCTAGTGTACACTTGGAATAATTGACAATGAAATCTCTAAGCCCTAGTGTAGACTAGGAATTGACATTAAAAGCTCCAAACGCTTTTTTTCACTAGGAATCGACAATGGAAGCTCCAAACCCTAGTGTTCACTAGGAATCGACAAGTCAAGCTCTAAGCCTTAATATACACTAGGAATCGACATTAAAACCTCAAATCCTAGTGTACACTAGGAATTGACAATGAAAGCTCTAAGCCCTAGTGTACACTAGGAATTGACAATGAAAGCTCTAAGCCCTAATGTACACTAGGAATTAACATTAAAAGCTCCAAACCCTATTGTACACTAGGAATTGACAATGGAAGCTCTAAGCCCTAGTGTACAATAGGAATTTACAGTGAAAGCTCTAAGCCCTAATGTACACTAGGAATTAACATTAAAAGCTCCAAACCCTATTGTACACTAGGAATTGACAATGGAAGCTCCAAACTCTAGTGTACGCTAGAAAGTGATATTGAAAGCTTCAAACACTAGTCTAATCAGTCTATATTAGATCTGTATTATGGACTGATTAGACTAGTGTTTTCCTCCCAATTCACCTGAGCAATACCGATACAGAAATTGGGCTCAAATCTCTCCACTCGATCATTACATGGTTAAAATTGAGGAGTTTAAAACAAATTTGAGAGTAAATACTAATCTGTGAGATATGAAATTTAGGTAAAATTAAATATGATATAACAAGCATCGACTAAACATCTATTACATCATATATAATGACCTCAATTGTAATAGCTTAGCCTCAATGAAGCGCAATTTATGTTCTACTAAAAATCTATTTAGTAATTAAAATATACTTACAGTATATTTATAGTAAGTTAATAACACGACATATATTTTTTGTAAAATTACAGAACCATTTAATAAACAATAATAGGGAGGATTTATCTTTTTAAAACAATTAAATTCTGTCGACAAAGTACTACAGAAATCTGTAATAATTATTTCAACTGAAACAAAGTTCAAGTACTGTTATCTCATGCTGGACCATTCAATGTAAACCAAGTTCCACTTGTCAGGTTTCAGACTAATTTTCCTATCTCAGTGAGCCACAAACTAATGAGCCATATTAATTAGTTTAAAACTTCATGAAATAGCTTGTTGATATGCATTGGCTTAGTTATCCTATGATTAGATTATTTACAGGATCCCAATGATATGATAATTGGAACTAATTTCCATGTTAAACATTTATATACTTTTAAGGTTCCAAGATATTCTTCCATAGAAGTGGCGATGGATTTCAGTTTTACGTACACCTTCTACACTACACTAACACATTATACACTACACTAACACCTTCTACACTACACTAACACCTTCTACACTACACTAACACATTATACACTACACTAACACCTTCTACAATACACTAACACCTTCTAGACTACACAAACACCTTCTACACTACACTAACACATTTTACTCTACACTAACATCTTCTACACTACACAAACACCTTGCACACTACACTAACACCTTCTTCTCTACACTAACACCTTAAACACTACACTAACACCTTCTACATTACACTAACACATTCTACACTAAACTTACACTTTCTACACTACACTAACACTTTCAAAACTACACTAACAGCTTATACACTACACTAACACCTTCTACACTACAGTAACACTTTCTACACTACACTAAGACATTCTACAGTACACTAACACCTTCTACACTACAGTAACACTTTCTACACTAACAGCTTATACACTACACTAACACCTTCTACACTACAGTATAACTTTCTACACTACACTAACTCATTCTACACTACACTAAAATATTCAACACTACACTTACACCTTCTACACTACACTAACACCTTCTACACTACACTAAAACTTTCAAAACTACACTAACACATTTTACACTAACAGCTTATACACTACACTAACACCTTCTACACTACAGTAACACATTATACACTACACTAAGACATTCTACAGTACACTAACACCTTCTACACTACAGTAACACTTTCTACACTAACAGCTTATACACTACACTAACACCTTCTACACTACAGTAACACTTTCTACACTACACTAACACATTCTCCACTACACTAACACCTTTTACACTACATTAAAACTTTCTACACTACACTAACACCTTCTACACTACATTAAAACTTTCTACACTACACTAACACCTTCTACACTACATTAACACATTCTACACTACACTAACACTTTCTACACTACACTAACACCTTCTACACTACACTAAAACCTTCTATAATAGAATTTTTATTCATTTCTTCCTAAAACTAGAGTATTTATTTTCCATTTATATTACCTTCGCATAATTAGCAGACTTTGGTTATTTTGTTTTACTATATTTATTTATTTACTATTATTATTTAGTTTTTATATTTATTCATGTACAAATGTTGATGTCGTAAAAAAAACTATTTTGTATGATTATAATAACCAGCTGATGATAATGCAAATACCAACTGACGTAAATGAATTAATCTGTTAAGAAAAGTAATATTGGACTTCTTAGCAGTATTGTTGTAGTGTTGCTAGTTTATAAATTTTCATTTATATTTTAATATAGCTTCACAAAATTTTTTATAACGACTCACTAATATCTGCCAGCTATGGAAGGTTATTCAGAAATAATCACACTTGTTATCTAGCTAAAACTCTAACAGATGGGTTAGATCATAAATTGACACCCTCGATATCATGAAATATAGAGCAGATAAAGTTACAACAGAGTGTATGTCAGGGACATTGATGATCACTTTTATTTTTCACCCAGTTATCAGGTACTGTTTCAACAACATTTAGAAATATAATACACTTAAATAGAATACACTACACTTTATCACTCTGTATAAAAACATTAACGAACAGCCACAGAGAAGAAGGGAATAGTGGTCGCATTAAAAGCGCTCTAAATGTTTGTCGAGTAGTCATTTTTCCACTTCGCCATTCGATTATAGATCTTATCAGTTTCTCATTTAATACAACAAATTACCGAAGGATTAACGTAGTAATTATTAAGTAATTAGTAATGTAATTTACTTATAACTTCGACCGAGGCATTCTCTTTAAGTCATGCAGTCATAAGAAAGCAACCTTTTTATATTTTTCTCTGTAGAACAAAACGATTTTCCTATTTAGTATTCAAATATTAAGTTGGTCCAAACTAATATATTCTCGATACATTACTCTAAAATACAATACATCTTTAAGGAAGGGAAAAACTTTTTCTGACTCAAAACAATTTCAGATCAGGTGATTTATAACGAATTAATTATAAATAATTCCTCAATTTAATGTATTCCAAATATACCCTAAACCCTATTTGCATTTAATAATTTATTGTTACCAATATTATTGTATTGGTGAAAGTAGAATATAGATAAAAAGAGTTTAGTAATTTATTTTGTCACAAACATTCGTAACACATAATCCTTAGTGTTGGAATAAATAATATTCTTAAAGTTTCTAAAGCAGAATAATAATTTAGTACAGACCCAAAAAATTAAAATTTATGTTCAGACTGTAGTTGAAGTAAGAGTGCCAGATGGCAAAATATAAATGCCACAGTTTGTGAATACCAATGAAACCTCTGAAGGTGCTTACATTTACATATTTACCTTTGAGAATTCGGCGGGGTACCTCCTTACTATGTTTACACTGAAAGTGGAAAACTCAATTTTAGGCTAAGATTATATTACGTAAATACAATAATATTTTGTTTAGTTAAAACCTTACCTTATGGGAAGGGAAATATGATATATTGCGATAAACCTATCGTATACTACTCTTATTTTTATAGATTTGTTGCTAATAAATCATAAGTAAAAATTCTATATCTGTAAACTTTAAAAGTTGAATACTATACAACAATGACATTGTGCTAATATGGTGACAAATTCATTCAAATATATTTATTGCTTGCGAAAAAAATGCAATTTATACAAGAAGTTTATATTTATCTCTCTAGCTCAAGGCTCCTTGAAAGAAAAACTATAGTATTTATTTACAATTATTAGTGTTACAATTATTTGTAAAACATATTTTTATACATATATATATATATATATAATAGTACACTTTATTTTGGAACTTCCTTAAATAAAAAAATATAACAATAAATCAGAACAATAATATAACAATTTTAAATAATTAACATATAAAACTATGGGATAAATGTAACATTGGACTATTATATATACAACAAAATAACTCAATACAATCATTAGAATGAACAGAAAAACAAAAACAACAAGAAACCAGTTTTAAATCCTAAAATTTACAAATTCAATTATAGTGAAAAATTATTAAGTACGTGAAATAATTTTATAAAAATATATATCATACAAATATTTGTCTCGCCTATCGTGCATTGACACAAAAACTAAATCTTAAACTAAAGGTTAATTTTACAAAGGTTTGCATTCTTACTGATTCATAGTTTCTTATGGTATACCGATTTCACCCAATATTTAGACACGATGTGTGTCAAATGGACAAGTACAGGATGGGAAGGTCAACTTTCACAATCCAATATTTGTTCGTTCATGAATGTACTTATTTCATTAGTGCCTTCCCAGTGCTTGACCAACTAGCTTTATATATTCATGTTTCACTGTTTAACCACGATCACCCATTGTTTATTTAATAATATTATTTTTAACAGGAAAACCCTAAATTTGTATTTTTTTAAACTACCAGGTGTGTATGATTACCATTTTGTGGTGAGTGTTGTGAAAATTATGCTTCTTGACATCCGCCAGTTCCAGAGTCAGATTTTTTTTTTTTTTTTTGAGTGTCATACTGCATCTTTTGGATTAAGACTACACAGTCTCTTTATATATTTTTAATAATATTAGGCAAGAAATGTATGTTATATATAAAGTAGATTTTAAGCTTTATTTTTATTTCACCATTTTTCTCCAAGGTTTGTAGTTATCTAGGTAGCAATGCAAATTACAGGTTTAGTAACAATTTAAGTATACATAATAGCATATCGTAACTACATTTTAATGTACGGTTTTAACTAATATTTAACAATGAAATAAGAGAGAATTAGTATTGAAAGTAATCATTCTTTTACGAACTGCATTGGGAAATAAAAATTATTTCCATTAAAGCCACCGTAAATAGAAGGAATTACAGATCAGTCCATCTGCATAATACAAAGTGTCTCAATGTAGGTTATAACCTTGCTCACCATATTTGTAATTTTCTGTAACCCTGTTTCTTTTATTCTTACTGCGTATCATCTTAAATTTAACTAGTTTAGTTATTAAATATTTTTAAAATAAATAAATACATTCAGTGTACCTGAGCTGGTGAAAGTAAAATTATATCATTAATTGTACACCTTGTGCACTACCCTTTAGTTTGCTATCACCTTGGCCCCATTGGTGTACTATTTAGCACTAAAACATCTTGGGTATCAAGAAGGCATTTGTGGACATTTATAAACTCTCTTGGACTGTTTGCAAGAACAATTTAGCCGTCTACACACCTCAACGTTTATGTCGAGTTACTAATATCTTTCCTTTGGCTCTATTTTCATATTTCCCATTATAATTTCTTTTGACTTGTATTTCTGGATGGTTATTAAGAGAAATAAATTGTGATCTTATGTGTTCTAATTTTTGCAATTAAATAAAAATCTTTAGGACTAGTAAGTAAACCATTCAGTGCTAGCAATTATGATAAGGAAATGTATATTCTAATCATACTTAGACAAAAGTTTTTACTTAACTCTCCTACACTAATAATGCAGAAAACCAGGTTGTTTATATTGTAAACCATTTAGGACATTTCCGATTAAGTAAAAAAGAGATAAAAGGTTTTAAAAACGTTTGCAACTTGTTTAAAAAGGCAACTCGAAAAATATGCCAGTGGCCATTTTTGATAGTTCCAGACATATCCAATTTAAATAGTTAACAACAAGTAAACAAGTGAATAAATGGAGTAAATCTAAAAACAAATTACTAGTGTTATTGTAAATTAGTTCCTAGGGATTTTTAGGTAATTTATTTTAATTTAATATCTAAAATATTGTAAAACATAATGGCGGATGGGAAATTGTGCTACTATGAAAAAGTACATTCTAGTACATAAATTTTTAGAGGCACATCGACTTATAAAAAGATCATTTTGGGTTAGAAAACCACTACAAGTTTTGTCAATTTTATAAAAACTCTCAAAAAAACAAATAATTTTCCAATATCAGTTGAAATAGGAATATCATTTTTGAAAAACCAAATTTTGTTTGTGAAAGATTCATATTGATGGACCTTTACGAGTTATATTATTACAAATAATACTTTACGTGGCAGTAATATAAAATTGTTTTCCTTTTTTCAAGTAGTAAAATAATTATTCTTACTTTTATTATTATTCTTAAAGTATTATTAGTTTTATCATATTGCAACAAATCCAGTATGTTAGGTGAATTGTAATTCATGCATAATATTATTATTTATAACCCACAAAACCCTGTTTAGAGTTATTAATATGGGATTGTTTAAAACTAATAATAATATTTATTTGTTTCATCAACCTTTCACAATATTACATATACATACGTTTTGAATTCTTAGGAACTATGGCTAACCACTTTTCCAGTTGTGTGGCTGGCATAAATAAACAAAAAATAACATAAAAAACAAGAATTCAGTTCTAATAAGAATCAATAAGAAGTGTCAACATTGCAGCTTCATATGGTGTCAAAATGAGCTGGCATTGTTTTTTATGTTATTTATTTGTTTATTTATGCTAACCACACAACTAAAAAAGAGGTTAGCTCTAGTTCCTATGAAATTTAAAATGTGTGTACATGGTTGTGAAAGGTTGATGGAACAAATATATATTATTATTATATAATGGCTATCAAAGAGTTTTAATGCTTTTCCGGATATCGAATACCAACTCATTAAAATTTATCACCATTATATAATTGTTGACTATTAATCACTTAAACATTTATTTGAAATTTAGTTCCGATTATAAATAATAACAGTACTTTTTCGCAATTAAAATAATAACAAATTGCTATATGGTAAGTTGTTAAGAACAGTTTTACTATCGGATGATTTTGTAAGTCCATTTTTTTATAAAAAGGTTAAATTTAGGATAGAATAAAACAGAAGAAGTAGTTTAGGATAAATACTAGAATTGTTGTAAACAGCTTTGATATTGGTTATACATTTTTTTTTTTAATATAAATTTTGTTGTTTTAGTCACCACGTGTGACCTATATGAGCATACCAAATTTTTAATCGAGTAACTATTTGATATAGAGGGTCAACTTTATGTTTTTATTTAACCTTTAGGTCAAATCTTCCTTTGGTTCTACTAATTTAAGAATAAATGCAGTATATAACACTGTGGAATAATTTTACTGTTGGTTAAGTAACAAAACAGACAATCTGTGTTGTCAATATTATATATAAATTCAAAAAAAATCTGTATAGACAGAGAAAGGAACAGCTCGAAGGCCGATAGGCTAACTATATTTAGAGTTGTACATTATTGAATATATGTACGTTTAAAATGTACAGTATTAGTCGTATTCTTAAAAAAAAGCTTTAAATTACCTTTTAATTCTAGTTACCCAGTTATATTATCAAAAATAATTTAAATTTGTTATATAGCCTACACAATTTATACACTGTACCAAAAATATAATTGTTTGCAGGAACAATTTTCTTTGTAATAGTTAACCTTTATTTATCAATTTTTGTGTCGTATAGTTGATATTTGTAAATTAAACAGAAACATATTAAAAAACATTGTTTAATTTTAAACAGCTAAAACGTAAATTATAATAAAAAACGTAAATAAATTTGCAGTACATGTCTGTGGCACAAAATATTTTAAGCGTTTAAGGAAATGTGATGAGTAAGATACATTTTGTATAAAGTCCAAATGTTGCGTTTTATTTTAATATCTCTTCAACTATCAACTTAAATATAAATTATAATGATTTGTACCTTAGTACGTTTTGTAAGCGTGCGTGCGTACCTACTTCTGACAGTATAAACAGGCTATGCCATAAAACAAACCAGAATGCGTTTTGTACAGCTAGAACCTTGCTAACGATACAGTTTCTCCATGTCTACCTTGGACGTAATTTACAGCTGGGAGATAATTCCCTTAGGAGAAATAAATCACATACTGCTCTGAGGTTCACTAGCAGAATTGAACTTCCCTCCCCCCACATTGTTGCTATAATTTGTATTATGCAAAGATGTATTTACATAAAAACATTCGATATCTAGAATAAAATAACGATTCATTTTTAAGTGGAATATGAGGTGTTGATTTTCATTATTAATGAATGGAAATTTTATAATCCTATTTTATTATAACTCTATGTAAAACAGTATTATATTTTAACGTCAATTTTCTGTTAATCATGATGACCATCCCAAGATAGGAGGAGTTAATAAAGTACTTTTAGTTCACTTCTTTGTATATATTACTACTACTTTATTTAATTTGTATACTATTGCTCTATCCTTATGTACCCCATTCAAAACTGGTACAACAACTAAAGAACTGATATTTACATGAGCTTGTTAACGTATTGTTTTAACGTACGAAAACACTTTTTAAGTAAGTAAACTTATGACTACGCATATTTCAAAAGTTTCTACGTTCAGACTGTGATTGCTAATGGTAATATTTTATCATATAATAATATTAACTCATGTTTCGTAATAACAATAAAGCTATAGTATGCTATAGCATAATATGTGTAATAATTATTTTTATTCAATGAAATGTGATTTATTTCAGCTTAACTTCTTGTTACGATTTTTTTTCACTCTATTTATTAACCTATTTATACAAGTAGGCTAGATAAAATATTAAAAGTATACGTGCATAAATGTTAATGTAAGTGGCAAAAGTTACTCAATAAGAAGGAACTGTTATGGTTAGTTTTAGTTTTAAGGTAAAAATTACATTATTACTTTTAGATGAATCTTTAATACCCATTTAAGATATTGTGTTTTGGAAAACACCCTTAAATTAAGTTTAAAAACCGGTTAAATTTTAAGCATTTTGCTCGTGGTAAACGCGGCACTGTAAGTTAGAAAAGATGTGAACTTTTTAAATACTCAAGCATAGTGTGGATGTCGAAGCAGCAGAAACATAATGAGAGGATAACATCTAAACAGACTTATACTTATAAAACGAAAATTTTTTAAACTATACTGTAAAATGTAACGTTTATACCAATTTAGAAGATTACAAGATCTTTCAAAAATTTAATATCTATGTTTTTTAAGGTAAGCGTTGAAGGTTTTTGTGTGTGTACTTATATGTAATTGGGCTATATACTTTAATTTTGTGGCTTAGCCTATACAAAAGGTAGTTATGTATGTTTGAACTTGAAAAAAAAATTTATTTTTTTTAAAATACAGTAGTTGTTATTAAATTTTTGTTTAATTTTATCAAAAACTCAAAATTATATTTTATATACAAGAAGAATATTCTTCCAAACAAAACAAGACCCTATTTACCAATCCAATAAAAAATAAAAGAGCTATGAATAATTTAACAACATATGTCAAAATGGCCAAAAGTGAACGAGAATAATCGTGTCTGATAATCTATACTTGTATTGTTGAACGACTGAAAGTAAATATACCTAAAGTAATGCTATTTATATAAAAGGATTTTGCTTACTGTAATATTTATTCATTTTTAGACTTGTTGAAACGTAATCTATTTATATGCATGTATTTACTAAACTATCATGTGGTTTTATGGCAATAAAGTACATTTTTTCAAATATATAACCATATAAATTTCCAAGTGAACTACACCTTAATAAGGTAAAGTTTACAAAAATTTTATTTATTGAATAGAATAATCTTAATGAAAAAAAAAATTACAGCACATTTTTCAACTTTAGAACTTTTACTTTAGTCGAAAAAATATGTTATCAATTTCAAACAAACCCTCCAAGGTATAAATGTAAATATACCGACACTCAGCGATAAAATTGGTATTCACCAACCAGCCACTTTTTATTCAACCTGGTATTCTCTCGCGGGAAATGTTGTAAAATTATACAGTGAATACCTTAAAGGATCATAAATAAGATAATACCTAGATAAACTTTTATTTTTATATTTCATTTCAATTGAAATACGAGATATCGTGACATCTAGGATTCCCTCCTGTTTAGCAAGAAAAGAGGAATTACCGATACATACTAGAGCCCCTAATAGTCTTTGATATTTATGTTTACAAAAATGTCTGCTTTATCAATATAACAAGTTTTATATTGAAATACCTATATAGAAAACTAAGAGTCACTGTGCTTGTGATTTGATGTTCCATTCTGTATCATCAATATATGCTTTTTTAATAACCATATAAGTAAAACTCATGTATATAAACGTATGGTATACAAGAGTAAGTGTTTTCCGTTAAAAAAAACTATATTAATATTCTTATAGTAAAAAAATAATTATGTTTGGCACAAGCTGCAAAATTTTATTTTTTTTTTCGTTATTTAAGTATATGCATAGTAAATTATCTTCATTTGAATGTCAATCACCGTACATATAAGATTAAAGTATGTCGTAGGCTACGATTATAATATTTTAATATAAAATATTTTTAAATTGCTATAAAAAGTAATTAGTAACCAAACCGCATTATATCTACCGTGTTCAGCTTGAAATGTAGTGTTAAATAACATATAACATGACCATGGTCCCGTGTAAAAGTTTTAAATTGACTCCTAGATCTTGGACCTCAAATGATCCCTAATAAAATTTAACCAATCTTAATGCTGTATTAGTTGATTTAAACAGGCAAAAATATACACTTCACTAAAACATAATAATTGGAATTTAAGATAGCACTATGAAAGAGAAAAAAAATAATATACGAAGTAAAATTATAGAAAGTAAAGCCTTAGATATTTCTTAAAATAGAGCCAAAATTATAATTATAGTTACAATTTATATAGACGACAAATATAATGTTTAATTAATTCACTTAGTGATTAAATGCACATTTAGTGAATAACCCACAAAATATTAGTTCTTTAGTCTCTTTTTGAACTTTATCTACCACATTTGATAGATAAAAACATAGTTGTTTTCATTTATCATATATATATATATATTTTTTTTTTTAATAAACCTACAGTATAGGCTTGAGTAATGTATGTTTGTTAATAAATTATTTATTTAAAGCAAATAGAAATTTCACAACATTTAAATTTTAATTTAGTCATATTTGTGTGTTTCTCCTATTTTTTATTTTTTTGTTTACAACAATCAAGTTTTCCATTTTTTACAGATTTTGTTTCCGTGTTTAAATTTTTTTAACGGATTTCTCTATATGTACTTTGAGTAGGTACACATATATATATATATCGTTCTTTCAAAACATGTTACTAATTAGTTTCTAATTGTTAACACTACAACAGTTAAGACTATAACAAGACAGCCTTTATATTATCCTTAGAGTGAGTCTACCTATTTTTTTATTAAAACATATTGGAACACCCAAGCAGATGTAGCAAAGAGCATATTACAAGTAATACAAAAAGTACTAGGGGTACATGTAATACTTCAAATACATTCGTTTCACCTCAGCATTTGATCTTTAAATTCATAATAGTAGGTTAACTGAATAGGGTATAATAATAATGTAAAATTTATTTAAAAATTGTTTTTTAATTAGCATTTACGTTGGTCCATATACAGTATAAGTAAACGTCACACAACACAGATATATGACAATATAATCATGAAATGCACAAATATATTACAATACAAGTACAAAATGTACAAATATTTTGATGAATGATTTCTGTGAACCACGCTCACCTTCCTCAGACCAGAGGGATTCACAAAAGAATGGAAAATGGTGTTCAACAACTCAATTTATAGTCCTATGATCACGTGAACCCTTTGACTGGAATGTCAAAATGGTGGCTGCCTGTGGTATTATTATTTATTCCCTATTAGCTATTACTTCTGTTCTTTTAGTGTCTTTTTTCAATTTACTTTCAGCGACTAAAAGAACAGAAGTAACAGCGAATAGGGATTAACCATCAATATCACAGTAGCCGTCATTTTGACGATTCCAGTCAATGGTGTAATGTAATCATAGACCTATAAATTGAGTTGTTGAACACCATTTTCCATTCTTTTGTGAATCCCTCTGGTCTGAGGAAGGTGAGCGTGGTTCACCGAAATCGATCACCATAATATATGTGCATTTTGTACTTGTATTGTAATATATTTGTGCATTTTGTGCTTATATTGTAATAGATTTGTGTTATGTGACGTTTAACTGTACTGTGTTTATTTAAAGTCTATAACCACAGTATTGTCCAGTGAAGCAGAGCCCTACAATTTGATTAAATCATCCTTACAACCTTCCCTAATATAACTTTATGAAAGATCTAACCTCATTAATATTAAAAACACAATTTCTTTCATTCCAACAACTGTTTAGTATTTTTGAAAACCATTGTTTACATTTGAACAGCTGTTACTTTTAGATTCATCAACTCTCTCTCCATATTTTAACTATGGCCAAAAAACGTATTTCAGGACCTCCCATACATTTCAGAGGAAACTCATTGAAGAATTAAGACCACATTATAAAACTAAGAAGAGAGGCATGAAACCACACTTCTTGTTCTTCTACACTGCAGGAGGGGCAATTACACCACAAGCGTTTAAATCGGTCAAGAAATAAGGGGGAGGAGTTGCGATGTCAAAAAAATAAATAAGTAATAATAATAATAAAAACTGTTTTACGTATTATGTAAATAGATTTTTAGTTACTGTATTATTAATAAATGTATTAACATATTTAAAGGTGTAAAATTGAATATTTTTTCAACGAAAAAAAAGCTTTTTAGGCCCAGAAATTAATTAAAGAACAGTAAAACAATAAACGGCTTGAAACAGATCTCACTGGTCATTAGTCTCTGCCAGCATCAGACCACTTTGTGGTGGAGGATCTTTTTCTTCTAATAATTAATTTTGTTTAGAGTTGGAAAGAAGAATTTTATTCTATAGAAGGAATAAATTTATAAAACCCAAAATATAAGCATTATCAAAAATCATACATATCATCAAAATGTCTTAACAAAATAATATTAATTGTTAAACTTTGATAACTTCAGGACAATACAACGTCAATGTGGATTATATTTCGAATACATGCTATTTCTGAATATTATACACAAATAATATTATTCATTTGTTAACTTATTTTCTACTCGTGTATTATCGAAGTTATAACATTTCGAGTAAACTTAATTTTTTTTATAAACTTATAGATATATTAATTTAATCCAAGTTTCACTTGTCAAGACTAAGTTTTCCATTTCAATGAACCACAAACTAATGAGCCCTATTAATTAGTTTGGAACTTTATCAAATAGCCTGTTGATACGTGTTACTTTAAGCGTCTTTTGATTAGTTTTTAATTATTGCCAGTAAAAAAATGATTGACAATAATTTTAAGGGAGATTGGTAATATGCTGCATTGAACATTTTATAAAAATTATGTTTCAACACCAGTATTTAATAAAACATTTTAATAGAAAACTCCTCATATAAAAAATATATTTTTCATATTAATTGTATAGCCTTACTTTTAACTTGAGTTAGTTTATATCGAGATAAGTGATTGTTTTTGTCTAGTTTATATCGAAATGAATTATTGTTATTGTGTAGTTTATATCGAGATGAATGAGTGTTA
The DNA here is from genome assembly GCA_035578905.1 of Stictocephala bisonia. Classification (NCBI taxonomy): domain Eukaryota; kingdom Metazoa; phylum Arthropoda; class Insecta; order Hemiptera; family Membracidae; genus Stictocephala; species Stictocephala bisonia. Next base: position 647,769 of record JAQJVL010000440.1, read on the forward strand.
TTGTGTAGTTTATATCGAGATGCATGATTGTTATTGTATAGTTTTTACTGTTCACAAGGCCAATTTTTTAAATTACCATTAGAATATTTACGAAATGACGAAAGTTTTTTACTGTAAAATGAATTCTAGAGCTTCAGTAATTAATTGCATTAGTAATAGTAAATAAATTTCAATTTTTAATAGGCCTAGATTCAATAAAAAGGTTAATAAATACTAGATTCAGATAGTCGAAACTGTATTTCCATTAAAACAATTCTACTTACATATTTCGTAAATAGGTTGACGTCATCATAGCACTTTTTAAAATAAACATTACAACACAATTTTGACCATAAACAAGAAATCATAAATGCTTATGGTCCACATTATGTTCTGGGATAAATTATTTGACAAATAAAAGCACAGTAAAATATTATAAACAATGAAAAATATAAATAGTGGACAGATAATGTTACATATAATCCTAATTTACGTAAATTAATATATGATGTTACGATATATTTATATAATAAACCCTCATGACATTCACCTACACGTGTTGTTTGCCTGACATGTTAATGTTAGTTATAAAAAATAACTATATATTATAACACTCACAAATAAAATTCTAAAATATTTTTAATAACAGAGCTAATACATTACTTATGCAAAATATAGTAGATTTCTAGGGTGAACGAGGTAAAGATTTCTTTATGCCATATAGAGATACATATATATTTCTTTCAATACAATTTTATTCAGTATTTGTATTTTACGTCTGAAAATATGTTCATGAAATATTTATTCATTTTACCATTAGTCTAGATTATCACTTTAAAACACGTTATTAGTTTGTTGGAAATAACAAAATATCAAAAAACGTCATTTTATAATATTTTAAAAAGCATATAATAAAGTCCCAGATAATTACTTCAGTCCTAGTTTTATGTTTATATATGTATACTGGTATATAGATAATTAATTCTCATTTCTTGATAAATAATTCCTAAAATTGGTTTATTTTTATCTACTATCAAATTTCCTAGGACTAATTAAATTTTTCATGAGATATGATTATAATTTTTACACCTTTCATATCAGCAAAAACAGATTACCTGAGGCAAATTATATACAAGTCAAACTTATTTGTCATCTGTATTTGAATGGTTTATTTTTGCCGAACAGTGTAATCGCTTAAAATCCATACCAACTATTGTTGTTACTAGATAATCTAGATCGTGCCTGGTTTGGGGCTGACCTCAAACGCCTGTAACTGACAGTTGTACTAAACAACGTTCTAGTCCAACATAATGAATATAATTAAATTTTAAACTATTCATTCCTACATCAAATAATGAATATTTATTTATTTCAAGTTTTATATTGCATATAACACAGCATAACACTGTTATCACACTTAAAACTTCATTCTATCATTAAATTGATAATTTATGTTTTATTCTCAATTATTTATATTTGTATTAAAAACCTTTAAAATATAGTAAATTAAGCTAAGTAATCCATCTTATGAAAAATCATAATAACTCAGTGGGACATATTATATCCCAAGAAATTAATTGATAACATAAAATATCGTAATTAATTTTTGTATTACGGACTGATTTAAATAATGACGTGTCATTAAAATTAATTAATTTTATTATTATTTAAGACATTTAGTTATAAAATAGTTACTAAAAATGCTTTTATATAATACGTGTAATCGTATTTTGTCAACGCAATTCCTCATATACTTATGAATTAACTTTGAATATAAATAATAGTTAATTAAGTAAATTATTTTGTCACAAAAAGTCCCAAATACATTAAAAAATTGTAATACTGTTACATAAATCTTTTCCAAAATGAGATGGTGATTTCCTACAGACCCAAAAAAACTACAATAGTAATTATTTGTCATTATGAACATTAAAAATTGTGTAATAGGAATCTAGAAAATCTGAAGATAAAATAATAATAACAAAAATAGATATTGTAGGATTACTAAGAGGACAAGTAGTGAAAATATATCAAATTGCTCATTTTCCGTTTATGTAATAAATCATAAATTCTCATTTACGTATGCACTTTGGAGAATTTGATGTGTTTTTTCACTAGATTTGCACTAAAGTAAGAAAAATTAATGTTTAGATTAAATTGATAAATATTTTACTCAAATAAAAAATACAATACTTTTCAGGTTGATTTGACATAAAACGAATAGTTCAAAGTTCAAACTACTCACATTACGTATTACGCAAAACTACGGAAGTACTTTTAACTTATGTCACTCTTTCTATAAATTCGTTCTAATGAGTTATACGTGAAAATTCAAATAATACAACAATGACATAAAACTGATTTAATGTAATGATGTTTTGAAATTGTATAATGAAATGTGTATAAATATTAATTGACATTTTTATATTGAAGCGAAAAGGGCCTCTGATTAAACTTAAAACAACATTTATCAAATTTTAATTGTAAAATACGGTACATATATTCTTTTAAAGGTTTATTGTTTTTAAACTATCAAGTTTATTATTATAAAATGTTTAGATACCATGAGGAATTTTTAAATGGATGTATTAACAAATCTCTATTAAAGTACAATGATTACCAAACGTTAGATTGTTGGTTTAATATATATATATACATTTAAATTTAAAATGCCCCGTCTAACTACAATCCAAACAAATACCACTTTTAATAGGAGAAAAAATAATTGTTCTGTATCAAAGTCAATCTTATCCAATTAAACACTTTCTGAAATACCATCATTATTTAGGATTGTGCCTACTTTTTGGCCAAAATTTGGGGTTTTAGGTAACAAATTCACTTTTCGAGTTTCTTATTCAGTTTTAATAATGTAGGAACTGTTTTAATACAATGATTTTAAAGGTTTGAACACATAATGAGAAAATAAAATAACTAAAATATTTAAGAACGTCGAACGTAAATATGACATTATTTTATGACCTTTTCTCTTTGATTTTCCTATCATAAAGAAATAGAAACTATCTTAATGCATTAGAGGAATACATTTAATTAAGAAATATTATTTTATTAGCATAATACGTGTTGATACATAACAGTAGAATCAAACGACACACATCAAACATTTATTACAATATAAGCAAAAAATACAAAAATATAATGCAATACAAACACAAAATGCACAAATGTTATGTTGATCGATTTCTGTGAACTACGATCATATTCCTAAGACTATATGCATTATTTTGTCAATCCCTCTGGTCTGAGAAAGGTCAGTGTGATTCACTGAAATCAACCACCATAATATTTGTGCATTTTTGTACTTGTATTGTAATAGATTTGAGTTGTGTGCCGTTTGCTTGTACTGTATTTAACTAAGCTGAACATATCTTATTTAGCTCCTATAATTAATTTGTAGGTATACTTATGTTATGTTTGGTTTGGTTAGGTCATGTCAAGTATGTTTAGGTTACGTTAGGTTTGGTTGTATTATGGTAGATTTAGTTATGTTATGTTTGGTTTGGTTTAGTTATGTTATATATGTTTAGGTTACATTAGATTTATTTATATTATGGTAGGTTTATTTATGTTATGTTTGGTTTGGTTTAGTTATGTTAGATATGTTTAGGTTACGTTAAATTTATTTATATTACGGTAGGTTTAGTTATGTTATGTTTGGTTTGGTTTAGTTATGTTAGATATGTTTAGGTTACATTAGGTTTATTTATATTGCGGTAGGTTTAGTTATGTTATGTTTGGTTTGGTTTAGTTATGTTAGATATGTTTAGGTTACATTAGGTTTATTTATATTGCGGTAGGTTTAGTTATGTTATGTTTGGTTTGGTTTAGTTATGCTAGATATGTTTAGGTTACATTAGGTTTATTTATATTACGGTAGGTTTAGTTATGTTATGTTTGGTTTGGTTTAGTTATGCTAGATATGTTTAGGTTACATTAGGTTTATTTATATTACGGTAGGTTTAGTTATGTTATGTTTGGTTTGGTTTAGTTATGCTAGATATGTTTAGGTTACATTAGGTTTATTTATATTACGGTAGGTTTAGTTATGTTATGTTTGGTTTGGTTTAGTTATGCTAGATATGTTTAGGTTACATTAGGTTTATTTATATTACGGTAGGTTTAGTTATGTTATGTTTGGTTTGGTTTAGTTATGCTAGATATGTTTAGGTTACATTAGGTTTATTTATATTACGGTAGGTTTAGTTATGTTATGTTTGGTTTGGTTTAGTTATGCTAGATATGTTTAGGTTACATTAGGTTTATTTATATTACGGTAGGTTTAGTTATGTTATGTTTGGTTTGGTTTAGTTATGTTAGGTATGTTTATGTTACATTAGGTTTATTTGGTGGGTTTAGATTTGTTATGTTTGGTTTAGTTATGTAATGTTAGATATGTTTAGGTTACGTTAGTTTTGGTTATATTATGGTAGATTTAGTTATGTTATGTTTGGTTTGGTTTAGTTTTTTTAGGTATGTTAGGTTACATTAGGTTTATTTATATTACGGTAGGTTTAGTTATGTTATGTTTGGTTTGGTTTGGTTATGTTAGGACTAAATAATGTTTATGCAGTTAAAAAACGGAAAAGATCCCGTACTTATATTTACTTTACAAATTACATGAACATTTTTTTGAACTATATTTATTTTATATTCTGAAATGCTTTACTGGATTCAACATTGATGTGTCTCGTGTGATCTCCTTTATCCATATCCATACATATGTAACTATGTGATACTGAATGCACGAAGTTTTAAAAGTGTGTAAAAAAACGATATATTGACTCTTGATGTTTAGAGTTTGAAAAGAGTGATATTTTACTTAAGGATTAGATTAAATGCGAGTTTATCAATAAGTTTTAGTCAAAACATTAAAAAGAATCAATAAACTTATCCTTCAGTCATTCATTATGAATACTGTATTGTTTGGAAATATGTTTTAAAGTAAAGATAATTTCTGGTGACTATGTGCCAATTTAATAATAATAAAACGCAATAAACATATGAACTTTGTTAACACGTTCGCTGCTGATGGTGCGGATCCGCACCCTGCTGCCTGTTCTGAGCATGCGCTTGGTGCGGATCCGCACCATATTGGATGACTCATGTTATTTGTTTAGTGTGCGCCCGGCGCCGAGCACTGGCCACAGACAGAGGATTCATTGTGAGCTTGCTTAAAACATTCAGTTGAACAAATTTTTACCGTTCGTTCGTAGCTAGCGATTTAATTTTTCGTACAGTTATGATACGAAGTTGGTGCGGATCCGCACTCCGCACCAAGCGCATGCTCAGAACAGGCAGCAGCACCATCAGCAGCGAACGTGTTAAAAGGTTCTGATTAAGATTCAAATATACGCTTTTAACTAAATATATAATTTTCCTATTAAATAAATTGTACAATCTAAAACGTTTGTATATTCTATTCGTAGCTTAATACAAAGCCCCTACACACAGGTCTCGAATGTCACTCAGCTTTGAGTTAGCATTAGGCTAATTGCAAATCGACCTCTTAGGTACCAAAGGAAGACAATGTTTAGTGTATGATTTTAGTTACACATATTATAGGGTAAGAAGTAATGCAATAAAATATATATACTTATCGGGATGTTTATAGTTGATAGTCAATACAAAGTAGAAATATAAAATAAATAAATATTCAATGTAGCTGAATGAAATAAAAACTTCATGTAAAAGAAATGTCGTGTAATTGTAATTATTATGACAAAAGTTTAGAAGTAAAATTCATATATTAATAATACAGTATACCATTAGTAAATTGTGTATTTTCAAAGCCTACAATTAATAGGTAACAAAATGTAAATTTTTAGTTCCAAATAATATTTTAGCTGTTGTTAGAAGTAAAGGGTAAAATGTTGTGTAACTAATTTACAATTTTACAACTAGGCACCAGATATTGTATTGTATTAATCTCATCTCTATAACATATTGATAATGTTAACTCCTTACGATCAAGGTATACATGTCTCTCTTATGTGTTCCTGTTATCATCGTTTTGTTAAATTCTCTTCTCTAAACTATATTTTTAATGAATATTAACACTTTAAAAAATATTATAAAGTAATCAATCTTTTTTTATGTATTAATTAATGGTTTAATGACGCAAATAGTAATAATAGTATGAATTTTATCTCAAATATCTTTAATGTCCCAGAGTTAAATAATATTTTTAGAAATGAGTAACAATCCCAAATCTCATACTTTTAAAGAACATCAAAGTTTAAATGTTTGAAAAAATATTTCAATTAGAACCAGAAATATATAATTATGGAATAAAGATTGCTTAAAACATTAATACTTTGTGTATTTACACTCTATACGCTCTAGGTTTATTGATCAATACCGTTCTATCACTATGAATATTGGGGAGTTGTAGTCTTTAATCATCTGATAAATGCCTGGTAGCCGCAGACTAAGATTGTATGAAGAATCTTCAATTATGAATAAAATATAATGTTATGAATAAATTGTATTATGAAATCCGACTTTATAAGTGTTCCTAATATCTAATTTTGGAATCTTTAAGTTACCTTCATAAAAAGAGCAAGTTGACTTGGCCTAAAGCCAAGATTATCACATTATCCCTTCACAGGTCACTTACCACCGTGTTTCGGTGTGGGCTTTATTCTTTTTGGCAACAATATTTATGTGGCTCTGTAGGTTTTTGGCATCCTTTTGTTCTTATAGGATGTTTATGACTTGGAAAATGAAATAAGGTTAAGGGTATAGAAAAACACGAATAATATAACATTTCGACAATTGTTTTTTCTAACATTTCTACTGTGATTTCCTGAATTTATATTGCAATGTGGGAGACCAAGGTGTTTTTTATTGTCTAGGTTGACATTTCCACTTAGTTGGGAGTTGTTAATATGTCTGTATAGTAGTTATATAAACAATAAAACAGTGTTTTTCTGTCATTTCTGAATACTATTTTGATACTTCCAATGGGAAAAGAAAGATTTAACTATGGACGGTTTTTTTTAAAACTTCACATGATAAGGTTAATAAGATATTTATTAAATGTTTTATTTGGAGTGTTTAATAATTAGGAGTAAAAAGGACACCAAGGAAAGAGGACGAGAAGATATTGGAATCAATGGATAAGTGGATTTGGAGTAGTATGGAGAAAATACAGTGAGAAGATACAGTGCTAAATTAGGAAGTACTGAAGAGAATAGGTCACATAGGAAATACTGAAAATTATAAAAAGAAAAATGAATTTGTTAGGGTATGAGGTGAGAGGAGAGAGCTTGCTGAGAACACAGCTATAGAGGTCCACGTTTCAGGAAAGAGATGAAAGAGAAGAAGAATGTTTCAGATGGTGGACCGTGTAAAGATAAGGGAAAAGTTTGAAACGACAAAAATATTTGTTAAAAACAGAGATGTCTGATGGAAGGCTGCAGGAGTATCTTCCTTAAAGGACGGCCACCCTCGATGTTAATGGTCATGTTTGATTAGAATAGATTGAGAAAGGTTTTATTGATATTAGACGAAAAATAATATACATGTATTTTTCAAGCTCATAGGCATTCCTATTACAGTTGTATTTAAAATTATATACAATTAGAATTTATTTCCATAAGACTTTAAAAACGGTAATTTAACTGTAAACTAAACTAAAAATATATGTTGTTATAATTTATTAATGAAATTTTTTTATAACATATAAATGTATAAGAAGCAGTAAACATGTTTTTTCTATAGTAATTTAAACTTTTTCTCATATTTTATTTTAACTCGAACAATTAACTTGTTTTAAATGTAACAATTTTACTCTAGAGATTAAAACATTAGACGTTATTTTGCAGGTCATATAAAAACAAATGGGTAACAACAGCTGTAAAGTAACTTGGAAGGATTCAACCAAGTGAGCTTTCCTTATAAAACTTTATAACACCTTTGAAAAATATATATTTACTGACCGAACATTTTTACTCTGTAATGGTTTTAATATTAAACTAATTCAAAATTATCATATCCTCTGATTTATACAAATGTCTGCACAATATTTACAAAGATCTTCTAACAATACATACAAAGTACTTCCTACAATACATACAATGGATATACCCATGCATACATCTGTGTGTAGGTGTGAGTTTGATCACTTTATTAGTAATGATGATCTAAGATATAAAATAAATATATAATATATAGTAAAATTATAACTTTATAAACAAAATAATTAGTAGAAAAAATACAGTTAAGTACAAATAATGACCAGCTGTCACCTTAACATTTTGTTTAAACACTGTGTATAGGTATTTTGTACTTAAGTATGAAAATAAAATAATGGTTATGAAAGCGTTTAAAATTTGATATTTGTGGAATGGAACAGTTAAAACTAAGATGATTTTGTTGAAAATTAATAAGTAAAAAAAGGAACAAAACCTACAAATAGTATGTCTCTATTATATATAGTTGATTTAAATTATTAAATGTTTTAACATCAAGTCTGTTTTTATAATACAGCAAGCAATATTTATTAGTAATATGTGCTGAAATTTTAACTTTAGTTTATCTCACTTTCACAAAGACAATGGATGAACTTTGTTATCAGGGACTTAGTTTACCATGTGACACTATTAATTTTGTTTTAAATCTTGCCTTTGAAGTAGATATATTTATATTAAAGTAGTTGTTTAAAGCAAAACTTCTGTTACAAATCACGACAACTTTAATACAATCACGATTTCAGAATGGGATAGCTTACTGGGGAAGTTACGTGAACATGATGAGAACAACACAACATTATTTTAATAGATTAATTATGAATCAAAATAGACTAGTGAGTTCCTTTCCGCTATATCAGCAACTAAAGATTTTACCTATACAACACTTGTATGTATATGAGGTCCTTAAAGTATTCTACCAAAGTAGTAGGAATAGAAGTACTGAAGATTATTTGTATTGTACTAGAAATGTTACTAAAAATATTTTACGGCTTCAAAGGTGAATAAAGAATTTTTTTGACACTCTTTTAAAAATATCAGCCCAACATTTTTTAATAGTCTATCAGCTAATGGCAAGTAATGCAATGTAATAACGCCTTTACATCTAAATTATTAAGTTGGCTGTTTACCCAGTCAGATTTAAGCTGGTTGAATAATATTTTAGTGTCACTTAATAAAATTGTAGATATCTATTTTCTTGTTTAAAGTCACATTAGTCACTCCAAAGTTTTGTTTTTCCTTGTAATATATATTCAAGATTTTGTGTGTTCTGATTTTATCCTATGTTATTAGCTATAGACAAAAAGTATGTATAAAATAATAATTACTCAAAATTAAGCAGAATTGTATTTTAGTTTATGTATGGAGTGTGTACTATACGTTTATAAGTGTTAATTTTGATTTATTTTTCTGATGATAATTGCAGCAGATGACATGGGGTTTGGCACACAAAAACTGTTATTTAAGCGGCTAGACTGTTTCTGTTGTTGTATATATCGTAATAATAGATAATAAAACTGGTCACGCTACAGGAGACTGTGACCAGTAACATTCCTAAGTTGTACTATGTTGTATTAGTATTGTAAACATTTATTGAAGAAGTAAAATCATTTATTATATTATATATTAAAGTTGTTATATGGCAAACCTATTCCAGTATTACATGTCGAATGGATCAATGACTGCTATAAAAATATCGATACATTTTCTAAAACAAATTTATGTAGTCTACAACAAATTATTGTATTTGAATAAAAATGGACCATTTAAGTTGAATATATTGTAAAAAATAAATACAAATTTATTAAATTATGATACACAATTACTGATCATAGAGAATTAAATTCTATTTAAAGACTTAAAGAATTTTCATTTTTTAAGATACAATTATAAATGTAACGATGAAGAATGGTTCCATAATTGTGAACAGTTTAACTACTATAAGGAATTAACTAATTATAACGGATATGACGTTGAAAGAAAAAAAAAAACTTATGAAATCAATGTATTTTCTTTTCACTTACTAATTAAACACGAAAGAAAACAATTCCCAGGACTAATTTGACTTATTTTTATTATTCTTCTCAAAGAATACACAGAACATTCAGCTCGAAAGTGAAACATGTAACATCTGAACTACTTGAAAATAGTTGTTATAGTATGGAATTTAATGTATTGTATTATTTCACTGACTATGTCGATGACATTTTATTTATACTATAACTAACATAAGCCTTAAAATAAAAGCATTTATCTTTATTAGAAGAGAACATAAATTTGTATGTATATATAATTTACATAAATACCTTGTATTTAATAACTCACCAAGAATACATTCAATATTTTTAATATTACGCAAATACCTATATTTTGGCGTACTTTTAGAATAAGAACAATCATTATTTATTATTTAATTTTATTCAATAAATACAAAATGTTTCAGTAACTCTTAACTCTTCATATTTAAAGAAATAGTAATAATTTTAAAACAACCTTTAAATTAAAACCTTTCTACACCACACCACTATCATATTTGGCATGTATTTAGTTTGTGACGTTTTGTAATATTTTAAATGGACTATTAAAAATATTAGTCTATTATTATTATTAGTCAATATTATTATTTAAAATAATTTTTGAATCCTGACTCGGATCTATTTAAGTTTAAGTATTACTTTTTTCTAATATTATTTTATATAAGCGTAAGATACATAATTTTAATTTAAAATAAACATAAAGGACTGTATTTGTAAAAAATCACACTGTTATATATCTCCGAATGCAAGTAAATTGTATTTAAAAATGAAATATACTTACAACTCAATTTTGACTTAGATTTCAAATAAGACTCTTTTATTCTACAGGTTGATTTAAGATTATTGTATAAAATTACATTTTCTCCACCAACAAGTAACATAAATAAATGAAAATTCTGAAAAAAACCAAACAAAGTATTGTACTTTTTAAGAAAAGTAGTAAATGTTTAAACATTCAAAGATAACTTAAATATAAAAGTAAGGGCTCTCAGTAAAGGTAATAACAATTGTGTTCGAACTTCGTTTGATAACCGTAAAAATAATTAGGCATTATTATTTACTCTAATAAATATTAAGAGCATATACAAATTTTATAGACTTGTATTAAATGAGAAAAAAATTTAAATAGAAAAGCTTTTTTAGTATCATTAACATTTCTATAAGATATAACTCTTTATAAACTTCAACGTATTTTATAATAAGGAATTCTTTTAGTAATTAAAGAACTCATCATACTTGGAATGTTGTTAAAAACCTAGAAAGAGTTAGCAAAGTACTTATGAAGTTTTATAATTAATATACCAGTGCGATAACAGCCTTGTTGAACAGACAATCACGTTGTAATGATAACGGTTTTACAACTTTGCACGCTCGTTTGAATTCATCTTTTTATTCCTTTTACAATTTATCTTAGTTACAATAGTCAATTATAATTTAATTAGTAATAATACATTTTAAAATATGTATATACCAATGAAATCGTTATAACTTATAACTTAACGAGTCAAAAATACAAATGAATTTTATTTTCTAATAACAAAATGTAGTAGCTGCTAATTACTTGTTTTTATATTATTATTTTTATGGTTTTTGTGGTGATATAAATTTTAAGAAACAATCCTTCACCCAAAAACCAACAATTTTAGTTCTCACATATACCTACACAGTTTCGTTAAGGTCATATTTAAAAAAAAATATTAAAGAAAAACCTAAAAATCGTCCCATAGCTAAATATATTATACGCAGCTACTCTATCTAAACAGTTCTCCAAAATTCGTGAGATCCATAAAACCGCTGATAAGAATAGAGGGAATTCATTGACCATGTCCAAATCTTGCCATTCGTGAAAACTATTACAAAGTCAATGTCTATGATATATATTAATGCGAATCTAATTCAAGCTGTAATGCATAGATTTCATAAGAAAAAAAGGAGCGGATTGTACAATTAATAACACTAATTTATTTTATATGTATCCTTACCAACATATAATTTTGTAATTACAGTTAACACTACTTTTTCATACTATTATTTCAGTACCAGTGCTAATGTTTGTATACCCACCGGATAGAACTTTAACTCAAATATGTTGGGTAGTTTATTTATGACTACCTCAACTGCCTTCTTTATGACAAGAGTTACACTTGGATGATGATTAATGTCCCTATCCTTGTGGATTGTCTACTATGATTTATTTCACCTTTTTTATATATTAAAATTTAATTTAACGTATAATGAAAATTGACCTTCAAACTTAAAGTTAACGCTTGAAACTTACCTGACACTTTTTAAGCAAAAGATTCGTTATTTATTATATGATTAATTTCGTCTGATGAATGATCAGTGTTTGTAACTTTTCTTTCTATTTGAAAAAAAAAAAAAAAAATTAAAATTACTGTATGTAAACAGCTACAAGTTCTAGACATGAATAAACGTGTACAGTTAATGCATCATTATAAACTATTATAACAATTAAAGATTGTTATGGTGTTTTTACTAAACATAGTTTCCTTTTTAAATTTCCCACGCTTATGTTTTTGACACAGACAATTAGTGTTTTTCAACATAAGCCATGTAAAAATATTTTAGATAGTATTTATTTGACCGTGCACGTAATAAATTCACGTAATTATGTAAACAGTGACACAGTAAACAAAAGAAGATGAATTAACATTAAAAATACAAAGTCATTATCACATTTGTATTCAAACTATACACTTCTTTTCTTTAAATGCTAGTAATAATTTTTAATTTTTAATACGTTTACTTTATTATGTACGATAATTCAGTACTTTTATCGTTTAAGAATGGTTTTAAAATTGATAATCACATAAATTAGTAACTTCTACTATACTGAACCACGATATAAAATACTGTGCTAGAAATATTTAATTGGGCCAATAGCTATGTTTCATTGTACACAGTTTAATAATCATCAGTTGAAGTACAAAGACGTTGTCACTGGATTGTTAGTACTACCTGGAGACGTTTATTTAACGTCACAGGTAGGTACTAACGTTCTGGTCAGGTAATAGCTGTAATACTTGTAAGGTAACGGGGTTACTGGGTTATGACATCCAGATAGCTTCTCCACTCCAATAAAAGGACAGTTTTATGAAAATCTAAATGCGTATAAAGTGACACGTAATTAGAAGTTTGCTAAAATATAATCGTTTATGAATATATTAAGCTGCGTTTCATAATTGAACTAGTATGTAGATAGTTTTCCAATTTGGAAATAATTTTACACGTTTAATTGTAAAATTGCTTTTATTTCTTAATAATTGTTAAGTGACAAGTATTGCTATTTTATTTCTTATTTTCCTTACAGCTATTGAGGCTGTATTATCAAATATTCGTAAGAAAAGGACTAAAACTGCTTCTACCTGAAAATACATCTCACTGTTATATATAAAGCATGCATATAGCATATATTTCGTAATCTAGCTAGCAAAGTAATAAAAGCATTAAAAATCGTACAAGTAAACAATATCTAAATAAAACAATATTTCAGTATAAATTAACTGTGTTTTAGTGTTTAAATATTGATCTCTGGTCATTGATATAAACCTACCTTTTCGAATGAATGAAGATTATTCTATATCCCTTAAAAGAACCCAATAGGTGATAAATAATTATGTGATCCATGGTCTGAACTTAAAATCTACAATCATATAACTAAAAATTTTACTATTTCCAGTTGTGTCTTACTACGCGCGTGCGAAAGTGACATAACCACAGTCCATGTCAGGGAATTTATATGCTAATAGACTTCCCTCTTAACGTCCTTTAGCCAGTTAATGAAAATCACTTTAAGAGTGTCAAACTTGATGAAAATATTACCATAAATTCGTTTCAATCGGAAAATTTATCCCAAGCTAACGCCCAATTGGTTTCGGGTAAAAATTCGTTTGATATTAACTAGTCGAAGAGGTGGTTTTCTAGATTTTAGTCACCCTTCGAGTTCTGGGGGTATTTTTCAAAACAGGAAACTTGGAGTAGATGCCTCTTATATCCAGAGCGGCTATGCTGCACAGCACTGAAGAACATGGTACAGTGGCGCAATAAGGGAACCACTGAAAGTCCTCATGGTCCTACTCAGATGTATGTTAACTTCTAGTCCACTATTAAGCCTTGCGGAAACATACTATTCAGCAGTGGAGTAAGTTAGGTACAAAGCTGTAGTACGCAGAACTTCTGCGTTGACTCCTTATGATGATCCAGTAAAGTTAGTTCTGATTCTCACTTTAGAAGCTGTATTCTTTAGGCGGCTTTCAAAACAGATATATCGATCGAAAATGAGACCCTCATACTGTTATGACCATTTTGTTTTACTACAATATCCTTAAACAAAAATTAAATTATGAGCAATACATAATTGGCTATTTTTTTAGTTATGTGTTTGTTTGAAGTTGGGTATTATTGTCAGCTCACACCAGAGTTTGCTCGATAAAGTTTGGTGAATAGCGTTTGGAGACGTTTTGCAAAGAATAGCCAATCCAAAAATGACCATTGTCATAATACAATGTGCAATCAAGTGTAAAGAACACATCTTATTTTGAATAAAAGAAACATTGGACAGAAATATTTATGAAAATCTTTTAAAGGTGCTTCCATTGTCCATTTTTTTAACTTTAGAGTTAACAAATTTCATAGCCCATTGACAAACAATAGATCAACAGTGTCTTATAATTTAAATCGTTATTTGTAACATATATAGCATTGTTTGGATATTTTGAACTTATATTTATATTTAATGCTGATATTTTTCTGGTAAGCAATATGCGTTGATGCTTGCAGCATATAACACACATATACAAATAATATATTCTTATTGAATCTTCACAGTATATTTCAACACCCCCATCATATTATTTGTTATTTATACATTTTATTCATTCACAAAGTAATATTTTAGATTAATGTGTACTGAGGTTTCTTTTGTAGTGAAAAAAGAAGATAATTTGGTAAAAGACATTCTTTGTTTCAATGAGACAAAAAACCAATTTCAGCTGTCAAGGAGATTAAAGACAAATTGCAATTAAATTCTTATGTAACAAATAGTCTCTAACACATTTTCTTCGGGTTAAAGAAGTTCAATTTCTCCTAAAACTTGTATATCGTTGAAAACTATTCTTAGGGTTAAATTTATTTTTAAGACTTATTAGCCTATTTTTGTTAATAAAAAACATAATTGCATACTTAATGATGTGAAAACCTTGTCTCTCTAAAAGTTTTAAGCTTCTAATTTATATACAAGGTTAATAATTTCAATTTTTGCAGAATCCACGGTACAATAAAAACGATATCAATATTAAATATGCAAAAATGTATCTGCAAGACATACAATATAATATCTTGATTCATTTATTCACACTACATCCTGTTTCTTATTTGTCCTTGCTTATTTTGCACATTATTATAGTAGACATCTTTATAATATTTCGTCTTTTTCATTTATTTTAATACATTTAATATTATTAGAATATATATTAAAATGTATATTTTTATATAATAACACCTATAACAACAAAATAATAAAATTATTTAATACAACGTTTAGGCTATCAAAATGAAATCCATGTATATATGAGGGAGACAATGGTAGTTGGACATTTGCCATCATTACGAGAAAATTACCAATCACGACGTTTCGATTTGGTAAAACCCAAACCTTTTTCAAGTGCTAAAAACTAAATTACATCTACACAAACATGTTATAAAAGTATGTTTAATAAGGTAGTTTTATTAGTTTGAGAACGTAGTTTTATAACATGTTTGTGTAGATGTAATTTAGTTTTTAGCACTTGAAAAAGATTTGGGTTTTACCAAATCGAAACATCGTGATTAGTAATTTTCACGTAATGATGGCAAATGTCCAACTACCTTTGTCTCCCTCATCTGATACTCCATCATTAACGAATTTCAAAAACCATGTATATATGTAAATTTGAATGTGTTCTACTTTTATTAATTTATTGAAACAATTTGAATATTCACATTTGTATCTCGTACATGAACAGTTTACGTGAAGTGGTGTAAATAAGAACTTTACTGTATTATATATTTTAGGGAATCAGACTAATGACGATTAATTACTTACAAGGTTTACATTTACAAATGATGATAACTATATGAAATAATGCAAAATATAAACCACAATATTCTTTTCAGAATAAAACCGATGTTCTGACTATATATAAAAAAAAAAATAATACAATTTAACCATTGGTATGTTTTAAATTTAAAACAGAGGCTCCCGTGACAGATGCAATTTCAACCTGTCGTGCTGTTTCATCGTTGTCACTCAAGAATTAATTGAATTCAATTCTGTACAACAAGTCCAATGACGCAGTGCCTAGAATAAAATACATACTTATTTGTTTATTTTAATTGAATTGAAAGCATTACATATAAGTTGGTAAAATACATACGATCTTGTTCTGAAGGTTTTAAAATTATTTGTCACAGTGAATTGTGGTTAAATAATTGTTGATGTCAAACTGTATTGCTGCGTAAAAAGTGTAAGGCTTGTAAAAATACCACAGTTTTTGTAAATAAAGGTTTTCAATTATTTATCATGATTTTTAAATAGCAGAAACAAACAGTGTTAATGTAATAATATTTAATAAAAATGTATATATTTATAAAACTTAAATTTTATATGCAGCATGTAATAATTTGATACATGACAGAGAGTTCTTTTTAAAAATTTTACTTGGAGCTAATTTTATTTTTTAATGTTTTGACAATTTTTGACTTTTTCAAGATGGGAGATAAATGGTTAGACTTATTTTTATTTGATAGCATTAGTAATATTGCATAAAAATGTTATATCCTTGTTATGTACAGAAGAATGACATCAACTTAAAAAACTAAAGTATTTTCCATTATGAGCCACATACTGCCCCTAAATGTAAAAGCAATTTAATAGATTTATAATATCAAAATTATAAGGCTTTCAAAATCTAAAAATGAGGTGTAACACGACACTCTATTCCATATTCGGACCTGTGACTCTCTATCATACTTTGTCTTCTAAATCGTTTAATTTACTATTTCATTTTAAGGGTACATGCATTTGAGTTCAATATAAGTAAAGTATGTGTTCGGATCCAATTCAATGTTAGGGAAAATTTTTCCCCAGCGAAGCATAAACCAGTTATTATACCATATTTACTTATAAATGCGTGTACATATTTTATAAACGTATAGTTTTATAAAATAATTTCCTTTCCTTATAATTTGTCTTTATAAAATATCTTTAAAAATCTGTTTCTATCCCATTCCCCAAAATATGGAGCATTTTGTGATAATATATCAGTTGTGCTTTAATAATTAAATTTTTATTTGCGTAAGAAAATATATTCACGTGTTTACTAAACTAATAAATGTATATTGATTATTGACAGTCAGATCATGTTTTTCCTTGTTAATAATATAATATACATACCACATTCACACCATGTTGATTGTCATATGACTTCTTACAAACCCACAGTGTCTAACCCATGTGGAGTAAATGTAAAATATGTTTTAATTGCATATAAACTTTTTTTTCAGATACGTAAAGGGACTTTTATTTCGTTTTAATGTTCTATTTAACTTTCTCTAAAATAAATTAAACTATTTTTACTAAAGTGAAAATTTTGCTTAAATAATTGTCAATGCAATCAGCTGTACTTATTCTAACGTAAAAGAAGTAATAATCTATTTTTTTTTTTTATTAATGATGCATTTATTTTTGGATACTTGGGCACTTTTTAATCCCTTTTATTGTATTAGAGCATATTTATAATTACAGATTAAAGCCCGCGTGGGAAAATTTAAAATACGTTTTATTTGTATTTTATATATCAGTAACTTATGTTATTTTACATCAATAGATGTTCATTTCAATAAGCAACCCATATAAATCAAAACAAAAAAGTTGTAATAAAAAATTTTAAAATCAAATCCGTTGGACTTTTGCAAAAGTAAAAGGAGAAAAAGTATGAGGAAAAGAATAGTTATATTTATTCCATTATTTATTATTGTGACTTTTTAAAAATTAATTTCCCCTAAGATTTGATAGAATTCCGTCTTAGTTTCCAGGAGAAGGAGTTCTTTGTTATTATGATTCATAAGATTCTCAATTGAGATTAAATAATTAGTAAGATCACTTATATAAATATAACTCGTTCTCTTTGGAAAACGAAAATGTTTTAGATTACCAAACCCAATTCTTATGATGCCACTAATACGATAAACTAATAATCACAAATGAATTATGTAACATTTTCAATTAAGGTTAGCTTTGAAGTAAAACGGTAAAACACATTTGATCCCTTTTAAACATTTTGATACGCCATAAAATTAATCTAACAAAACCGGAGAAGACTGCAATCTATTAGATTAAACTATAGCCAAGAGGAAGCTTATATAACTGTAAAGACGTTTATACTCCTCGAGGAAGTTACTCAACGAGGTTGAAGAAATTAATCCTTATCTCCTCACATCTGTGACACCTTTGTCAACATCCATTTAAATAGTCTTGAAATATTCATTTCAAGTTGATCCTTGATATATTTTCATATTATTTGTTTGAATGTTTTATTAATTAGTATGATAATACATTACTAACATTATTACATTATTACTTCGATTAACTTAAAACCCTAGATGTGGGTCGAAAAAACATATATACATGATTTTTTGTTCTTGTCCTTTAACAAAATGTTTACCTTATACATAATACAAAGTTTCTTAATATAAAAGCGTACTATCCTTAGAGTGTTATACTTTTTAAATGTATAAGTTGGTTCACGAGTTAGGGCTACTAGTTTAATAAATTAAATAATAACTATAATTAAGTACCCTTTTATTCATTTTTTAAAATACATGATGGTTTCAGCTTTTAGGCCATCTTCAGAGTGTAAATAATATAACCAAAAAGGAATTAACAATTATAAAAATAAAACAAATGAAAATAAGATAACATATTATGATTAATTTAGTGTGTGGGTATATAACTAAGAAAAATCTAGAATATATAAAATAAAATGCTCAGAACGCAATTCATTTTACACAGGACAAATCGAAAGAACATTTAATTTGCGTTACATAGAACACATACAAGCCATAAAAAACAACAACTCAACATCAATTAAATATAACTTTGCTAAACATATTCTCCAGTCAAAACACAGTTACCAAAATATTAATGAAAATGTTACAATTTTAGAATATGGGAAGAAAGGAGAAAAAATATATATTCTAGAGAAAATTTACACGTATACCTAAACAATTATAATGAACCACAGAACATATTAAATACACAAATTAACATGAAAAAATAAAATAAATTAAAAAACATAAGAATCAAAAGTAAAATTCACCTTCACCACACACTAAATTAATCATATGTTATGTTATTTTCATCTGTTTTATTTTATAGTTGTTAATTTCTAATAGGTTATATTATGTACACTCTGAAGATGGTCTAAGAGCCCAAACCGGTCATGTATTATAATAAATGAATAAAAGGTACTCAATAGTAGTTATTATTAAATTTAGTTTTATACATTATTTAGTAACCAACCCAACTTGAAGTGAGAGCTTAGTGGTGTTTTATTGCAGCTTTGACGTCTAGTATTGCAGAGAGCACTGTGTTTGACACACAATAGACAGTAATTACTTGTTTACGTTCAAATCCAATCGATAGGATGTTTTACTTAATTCAAACAGTTACACAATAAAACATTATATCATTTATTTAACTACTTTTACAATGTTTCATTTCAGATAATTGTTCAAATTACAGTAAGTAACTAAAATTCTTAAACGTAAATTTATATTACATTTAAAGTATTTATTCTTTATAAAAACAATGTATGGACGGTTAGAATTGTCTTTATTAAATATTTTACCTTAATTTCCGCATGAACACATTATTAAAATTAA
Organism: Stictocephala bisonia; assembly: GCA_035578905.1. NCBI lineage: Eukaryota > Metazoa > Arthropoda > Insecta > Hemiptera > Membracidae > Stictocephala > Stictocephala bisonia. Next base: position 667,714 of record JAQJVL010000440.1, read on the forward strand.
AAAATAATACAATATTTAAATAACGGGTAAAAGAACAATGAAATATTTACAAAAAAACTACTACTTCACTCAGAATTAAACGCAATAAATTGGTTATCCATATAAAACTATACATACGTATTGTACATTATAAAACAATAAATCTATAAGTACATTGTGTAAATACTAATATACAGCTTTACTTAGATTCAGTTATCATTAGCTCAATCTTATGAGGACTGTAGTTAAGAAGAAATTAAACTTCCACAATTATATACAAATCTGTTCCTATGTACTATATGAAAATTCTAAGTCTGTAAATTTTCTATCACTAGTCTGCCAAAGGAGTTAAATAAATCAAAATTCAGCGAAAAAAATTTTATCAGCCTAAACATATTTTTTACATGAGAACGAAAACCTAAACTAGTTTAAGACATACTAGCTGGGGAATAAAATAGTGGGTGTTTGTACGGAGTACAGCAAAGTTTACCAATTACAAAAAAAAAACAAAAAAAAACAAACAAACAAAAAAAAACAAAAAGAAAAAGAAAAAAACATATGTCTAAATATATGTATCTATTAATTCATTTGCTAGTGTGAATAGGTAAGGTAGTTTATCACCTGTTTGTAATTGATTCAAAATTGAAAAATTTTTAGAAAAATACTACTGTAGTGTAATTACTGGATTCTTTCAATAATTTTAATATATTAAAATCCTCTTCTGAACACCTGCCACTAACTCAGAAAGATAATTTACTTGCAGATATTATACTACAGTTCAATATTCACGTTCTTAAAATATAAAAAGAAAAACGCAATAATTTGAGTAAACAAGGTTGCTGTAATAGGTTTCTATAAGTTCTTTTAAACCTAAAACTGAAAAAGACAGTTTGCTGATATATAGAATTTTGTTTTTAAATATAAATTTACAATCGACTGTAGTGTCTAAGTCAATAAATCTGGGTTTTCTACTCAATGTCTCGTCTTTTATTCTGCAATAAGGTTTAATGATTTTTTTCGTCTGTTTCCTTAGATTAATCAAAAACTGTTCCTTAGGTTAAGACAAACATATTTCACATATAAAAATGGGTCTACGGTGACTAGTTTACTGTCTGTCAGTCTGTATGAGTTTATAAAAAATATGTTATAGCTCAAGAAATATTTAAGATATAAACTTCAAATTTAATATACATGTGTACCTCTCTACCTACATGGTAACTTGGAGAAATAGTGATGAGTGAGTGAGGGCTTTGCCTTTTATATCTAGAGATTATGTCGCTTTAATACTATTTGTTCTTCTCTAGAATCAAGTTCACATACTTGATCCAAATACATGGCAACTATTTGATTTATGCATGAATGCTATATATTTTATAGTCTAATATTTGTACAGTAAAATAAAGAGAGTGTAGCTTTGAATTATAAATAAGCACATATTCTGAGCCACATTTTTGTACTTTCATATTTACTTGCTATTAAGTTTTTTGATATAGTATGCAAAAGGGTCGGCCAATAGCATTCTTTATTTAATATAGTGTATAAACGCTAAATGTATATTTATATATTTATAATTATATACTATTTTTATATAAAATCACATTTTCGTGTGTTTCAAGTGTTTCTTAGTAATTCATTATATTAACTCAATGTTTAGAGTTCTTTATGCCAAAAATATAAAAAATGTAGTCAGAGTTATCAGAATTTATGACTAGTGACCAGTGGTAGATCATTGCTTGTTAGAAACTGCACTGTAAAAATATTATATCATTATGTATTTAAGCATGTTATGTGTTGAATTACTTTCTATGCTTATTAGACGTGTCTTACATTGTCTAATCAACGTCAAAAATATTGTAACTATACTTAACAAATTACCTAAACATTGTAAATTGCATATTACTTCCATAACATTAATTTATAATATGACAAAATAACCTCCAGGAAACAAACACTATTGTTAGGAATGGCAAATATATATCTTATTTTCTCAAATAAATCCAAAACTACGTATAATATTTACTAAAAAGCTGTTTTAAACGTATTATTTGTAAATAAGTGGATGCAGATGTTACTAATAACTTAATAAACGAGAAAACCCTTTTCAGACTTTATTATTTTTGTTGGAAAATTTCCTTTCTGCTCTGAATGTTGAGAGGTCTTTAATAAAGGTAATTTACAACAAATGTTTTCTAATAGAAGATTGTCAGGGTAGATCAAAATTTATTTTAATAAAAATGCCGGAAAACTCGTTATCTCCAGAAGACCTAATGAAGTCTAGTCGCGTATCTCAGGACTTTCAAATTGGACTTCATTTATTCTTCAAAATTGTTGATCTTTAATAGTCATATATTTAAACTTTATTAACATTTGTCTAACTATTTTTAATTTAATTTGTATGTATACATAAAATACTTTTAATATTTTGTTAGTACTAAAAAGAAAATTTCAAACAAGAATTGTGAATACTGGAAAAACGTAAAAGCTTGTATATGTTAAACATTTTATTACAAACTCTAACAACTGAGTAACCATTCCTTTCTGCGCGGATTTTATTTTTTAGAATGGTTTAACTTGTTAAAAGTAAAAAGGTAAAAGAAACAAAGTAGGGCTCACCTGACTGTAACAGTTTATGTTCAATAATAAAACACCATAAACGAAGATTTACGATTAAGTTCATATTTATGTAATTATAAATATAAACGTTCTACCAAGCATCTCAAAGATATTTAAACGTCTCGTAATTGGTAAGTGTCGCAACAGTAATATATATTAAAATTAATAATACTATTTAAGACTAGTTGTACTTTAAAAAATAATTTTCATTTTGAAAAATATTATTTTATATATTTCAATAAAAATACAAAGGGTTATGATTATAAATAGCTTTTTGTTATTTTTTAAGATTTTCTTTAAAGGTGGGTTTTTAAAAACAGTAAATCATATCAATGACTTCATCTCTTTAATCGTAGATGTTCATAAGTATTTTATAAATAATCATTGTTAAGTAGTCTGCTAGTGTACGAAATGAAATAATTCAAATATTCTAATCTCATTTTGTTGTAAAAGAGAAATTTCATTTGTAAATAAAGTAACCAGGAAATTATTTTTTATAATTTTAATATAAAGAATTTAATACTTAAAAATATTTCTAAATCATAATAAAAGTGATTGAAATTTATAATATAAATGTGAATAAGTAGCAAAGGTTATTTTATTGATAATTCAATTTTAAAATTACTCTAAAATTCGAACAAATTTAAAACCTAAGGAATTATTGAGAGTCTACAGATGCTGTCAGCCATGTTGATTTTAATCCCCTAAGAATAACATTTTATTTGTTAATCCATGTTTTTTCGTAATCTATTGACTAAAAGCTCTGTATTTGGTGTCATTTTGAACTTTATGATGTTACACATTGGATTTGCTTTTGATATTATCAATACGCCTAGTTTTAAAAATAAGTAAAAATTAAAACTGTAATCTAAGTATTTTTTTATTCTTTTATAAAATTTATTATAAGTTCGCAAAGAAATTCCAACGCGTGATTACATTATTAATCAAATGCAAGTTGTTTTGAAAACTCTATTAAAAATAAATGTTTAATTTTGATACGTGTAGCCATATGTATGGTTCGAAACTAACATTTTTCTTATGGGATTTAAATTAAAATGGCCGTCAGCATAAAAAATTATATTTAAAGTTAAAGTATATTTACTTGAATTTTTAAATAAACCTGTACACTTTGGGGTCAAAGTAAATACTTGTTTTTAGATTATATATTTATATATCTGTTATATTTCTATAAGGTTTTTAAATGATGTGTAATGTCATATGTGTCATGTGAAATCGCAAAAAACCTATTGTATATACGAATCATGTATCTGACTTTTGGAGTCCATTAAACTTGTACGGACCTTGATTGTGCTGGATGTATTTAGCATGTTATCACTTTAGACTGATTGTACAAACGAAACAAGACTCTGACTGATGGTATTTATTAGAATGATCAGGTCCTTCATTTGACTGTATATATTGCAGTTAAACACATCAAACTGATAGTTTACACAAACCAGGTCAATGACTCTTGGAATCTTTTGTACTGATCAGAACCTTGATTGGGCTAAATATGTTATTACATTAAACTGATTGTATGCACAAAGCACGTCTCCGACTGCTGTATCTCTTATATATCTTGTGTTTTAATAAAACTATAATAAGCATAATAACAAGCTTTCTAACCTGATTTCGATAAAACAATTTGGTATACAAATTAATCCACTATCTACAGTGATCGAGTTAATTCTTGACGGTATTTTTTGTGATGGTGTTCATTACTGATTTATGTTAAATAGCTACACATCACATAGTTTTTTTTTAATGTTATATTTCGGCTAAACAGTCTGATGCCAATTACAAACATTTAACACCATAAATAGTTTTTAATAATATATTAATAAACCAGTAGATCATTTGTTTCTTAAAATATTTAGCAGATGATTTGATAAATGAAAATAGTTGAATATATACGATATAAATTTTGATAAAAATTTTTTAGTCATTATTAGTTTTAAATTTTGAGTTTTATTAGATACTTCTGATTTAATAATAGGCAGGTATATTGGGCATAAGGTGGCACTAGGTCGCGAAATGCAGCTTTCTACAGCCATACATACTGCTCCTTTTATGGTTCTTTCTTTCCATCTACTTTCTTTATATACTATACTTACTGCTGTCCATTGCACCTCATGTCCTTCGGCCAAAACATGATCTGAAAGTTTAGAATAGTTTCCAATTAATTTTTTATGCTATTTTTATGTTCTTGTATTCTCTTATTTTATGGTCGAGATGTTTGTCCAAAATAATTAAAATCTCATTGGTAAGGAATTTTGTAAACAACATTTTTGGTTTCTTGATTTTGATTGTATGGTTTAACTGTACTTAGTAAATTTCAAATTTTTGATTTTGTAACAAATGGAGTTTTTATTAAATTTAATTTTTTTTTGTATTCCTCTGATTTTTCTGATTTCCCTTTGATATACGGTAAAACAAATGTTGTTAAAGGTTTTGATTCTGTATTATCTTTATTTATATTACTTACAATTTTTTGTTTAGTTTTTTGATAGGACTTGTTTAGGACTTTTAGTGGGTAGTCATTGTTTTTTTAATTCTTGATATATCAGTTTTATTTCTTGGTCCAGTCTTTCTTCAGTTGATGAAATTCTGAATCCTCTGGTGAATAGTCATTTTGCAATTGCATGTTTTTCATATTTTAAGAAAAATATGATCTACTAATTAATTTATATTTTATTAAACATAATTTACATTCTTAAATGTTAAAAATGGATTCAGATTGTATAGCCGAAATATATAATATTTAGAAAAAAAACTATGTGATGTGTAGCTCTTTAACATAAATCAGTAGTGATCGAGTCATCGGTTAAGTTATCAGTTGTCAAAGATTCGAAAACTATTAACAATTACTAACTAAAAAATAACCTGTACTTTAGAATAGAACATCCTTTGTAGTTTTACAAATATAAATGGAATAATATTTTTGCGTGCAGATAGTCATAGCTCAAGATTAAAAATTTTAGAGGGTCTAGAGATAACTTTGCCACAAAGAGTATTCAATCATATTAGTGATTGAATACATTTCCAATCACTTTGAATGTTCTATCAATAATGCTCGTATTTTCAGTAAAATGTACATATTTTACTATTTCATGTGTCATTTCTAAAGATAACTACATTGCTGTAGTTTTCGTGTAGATATTTACGTATATTTAAAGAAGTAAACCAAAATAAGAAATATAGACACCAATATCCTCTGGAATAACTAAAAATATATGTTTTTTTACTTATAAGTACATCAATGTATTAAAGTTATACAGTTTAAAATAAAACCCTTTCAAATACAAGGTTAGTTTTAAATCTTGTTACCTTCGAAAAAACTATTACTTTATGATGCCTTAAAAAAATGAACTTTTAATAATACATGTTATTAACATTGTAATATTAAAATTAGTCCCATAATTTTTTTAAGCTGACAATATATTTAAAAAGTTTATATAAATTAACGAACATAACCTCACTGGGAAGCTCATATTAAAGTCTTATTCAAGCGAATAATCGTACTTAAAATATGATTTAGTTTAAATGAAATAGGGGATTAAATTCATCAAATTAATTCACCCTATGTGTTGTAGATATTTGAAAATAAATGTGTGTATATAAAATGAAAAAGTATTACTAACTCTTTATCATATCTAGTATATAAATATTTTTAAATTAAAAGAAAAACAAATTTTCATTTTAGGTAATATTGAATAATATGTATAAATAGTTAAAACTAAAATATTGAGATTTGTGAAGGTATGTGAAATTTAACAACCTTGTTTTGGGGTAATTTTATAGAAAGCCTGAAAAAGGGTAAATGGTAATCATATAGTAACCATTCAAACTATTAACCCTTTTAAGGCCATAGGCATTTTAAAGTGTATGTCAAGTTTTACATCGTGCAGTTAAATAATTCCTATCTTTTTTATTTATAAACTACACAAATTAAAAATTTTTATACCTAATTATACGTGAACAATCAGTCTATCAAAATAACATATTAAAAATATCCTTACATTATGTATGCATTAAATAAAATAAATTTACTACATAATAAGGTATGTTGTGTCTTTTTTATTTGGGCATACTTACAACAATGATAAAAATAGGTGGGATGTATTCAATAAATTTATCGTGAAGACAATTTAGTTATTAACATCCTCTTGAAATGACTCAATAATTTGTTCACAAGTAAAAAAGTTATATCTATTTTTATGTTGTTTGAAACAGCTGTAAACCTGCTGTTTTCTGACAGGTTATGGAACGTTTTGTATCAAAATATAACTAATAATATACAAACATACTACAACTGGTTTTTATGTAAAAGTATACGTTAACAAACAAGAAGATAATTTTAAATCAATAAAACGTTTATTTTATAGTTAATTGTTTAATGAACTTTGTGTGTAACGTCTAGTTGACAGGAAGTTGGCACTTGATGCATTGTTTTGAGGACGTCCGGATAACAGGACGTTGGCACTAAAAGGGTTAATCTGGTTTTGTTGACATGTAAAAATATATTTCCCACTAAAAGTTTTTTTTGTCACATTTAACTATAAAAAAGTCTTTCTAGGGATAGGAGTTAAAAAAATAGTAATGGTAGGAACTGTTGTATACTACGATATTGGGGAAGCACTTATAAAATGTTTGAAATTTTTTAAAATAATTTTATTGGTAAATTCCCACTATAAGAATTATTTAAAAATATTGATTATGGTACATTATATTAATCAATAAGTTCATATAAGTTTCATTTAGTTATGTTTTTATTACGCAAAACTTTAATATTTTTACTAAGTTTACAGTTTTTTAAAATTTTTTTTACCTGATTGTATCTTATTTATATTTCGTATGTTACACATAGAACGATATTTTATTGGCTAATAACGGCTGCCAAAGACAAAGTTCATAGGAAAGTATTACAGTTCCATTTGTAAAGTTGTTTGGTACGTGAAACCACTAAACTCATTCAGAAACTCCACTTTGTAAAGTTTACCATCAGTAAACTTTCTAATGGTTTATTTCAGTCAAACTCAGAATATAACCCTCCACTAATCAATAAACTTTTTTTAATGAATGCCCGTAAAGTTTGTTGGAAAATATGTTAAGTTATTTTACTAATATGTATTTGGACTTTATAAAAAAAAAAAAAAAAAAAAAAAAAAAAAAAAAAAAAAAAAAAAAAATACATATATATATATATATATATATATATATATATATATATATATATAGTTTTAATGTAAAACCTAGATTCTATTGTGTCTGTATGTTATTTATTACCATTCCATAAATGTGTTATAATGCATTACTTGATATTATCTTAAAATGTACATAATCATAGTCCAATTAGGCTTTATAAAGATATAAGTATGAGTAAGTGTATAACATTTAACATTGATATTCCTGTTTAAATACAAATTTTAATCATCTATTCAACGGCCTATAAATAATAATGTTGTCACAACAGAAATAATAATCTAAAATGGCATACAAATGCATATAGATATTACTTTATATGTTACATTGGAATAATAGATAATGTATTAAAGGAGATAAGTGTACATAAGACTTTAAATTTACATATTTTTTTATTTAAAATTCAACAATCTTCACCTACCCGCAAAGTAAATATGTCTATTGTAAAATACAAAAACAGGTTCTCTCAATTAAAACCTTAAATAAATCACATAAGGGTAATCAAATAAATAAATAAGTCGGTACTTGTGGTGCAGTGCTGTAGCCTAGCTACTTGGAGACAAAGTGTTGAGGAGTATGTATTTAGTCGATCCTCTTAATACCAACAAGGCGTCCGCTCAATGGTTACCACTGACGTGGCTCGTACTGGAGAAGTCTGGGTTGTCCATGTTAGATGGTAGTCAAGGTTCGGATGTTGTGTGGGGAAAGATAACTGAGTGTTAGGCTGGTCGGATAACTGAAAATCAGACCAACACTACGTGGTTCGGATTCCACGTAAAGATGTAGGTCCCTTAGTTGCCCTGGTTATTGGACTATTAATGAATAGCTTTTTATGAGGAACAATCGACCTTAATTAGTACCAATGAAAACACTTTCTACAATTCAATGACTAAATCAAATATGTACTTTTATAACCAAGTTACAATTGTATTATTTATATTGATCACGTATGGACGAAATAAGACAACGGTAAGCACGATCAACGTTTTTACAACGAGTTTGCCTTACGTCGTGCTCACATATGTTTTAATCCCTTTGGTATGAGCTCCGTTTCTTTGAATAGACCAGGTTGTTTCTAATTTTCTTGTCACTCACTAACCAGAATTTGTTATTCTGATTACGATTAAGTAGATAGTAATTTTTATTAAACTGTCTTAGAAATTTGATTATACTTCTAAATTTAGTGTTAACTGTCACGTGAGTCATTTACCATTGCAGATAAACTTAATTTGATTAAAGCAGTCAAATTTCCTAATGAAACCGACATTTCCGAACCTAAATTACAGCTACCTATTATTTACCCAGGGGTATTTTGTGGTTAGGGTGGAAACACCCTCATGGTAGGTTTATAAACTTTCGTCGGACTGTATTCTGTATACTTCGACTTCTGTTGATGAGGTATATAGAAAGTTCTTGTATGTGTTATGATCTGTTTTATTTATGGTATTTATTTTTGAATATTTTCCGTTAATTCACTACCACTAATTTTTTTCCGTTAATTCACTACCACAACAAAAATATTATATTGCTCTAAAACATTTTCCCTTATCATTTTCACGCCCACTTTGGTATCCCTTATCCACTAGGAATCCGATATAGTTGGCCTTATCTTATCACTTTCGAAAAACTTACACACGGTTAGTGCATTCGGCGTTAAGTCAATCATTGGATTTACCAGTTTGTGATCGACTTTAGTAGCCACCCAACCTACCCTAACCTAACCGAATTGCGATTAAAAAAATGTATTAGTGAACCTATCGGAAAAGATCCTTATTTGTCTATGTTTGTAAAATAGATATTGACTTTAATACATTTCCAAATGAGGTAGATTCAGATCCATACAAACCACAAATATCTTGAAATTATCATAGGTCCTATGAGTAACAAATATGTGGAATCGTATAATAAAATTAACCATTTAAAAATAAATTAAGAAGAAAAGTAAGACCAATAAAACATTAAACTATAGACATTATTTCATCAACCAGAAAAAACTAATATAAACGCATTTTAATATTTTAATTAGTGTGTTATTATTTGAGATGATTTTTATCGTCAGTGGGAACCAATCAGTTATTTAAATTATAGTTTAACCACCTCTTTAACCTTAGCATATCCTTAGGACAATGAGGATATCCTACACTGAGGATATAAAAATACACAAAGTCATTATTGAATTAATTTAGATGCTAAATCTATATTCTTTTATATCAAAATGTAAGAAAATATATCATATTTATATAAAACAATTGGCCCTAAACTTTTGCTATAGTAGCTTTATGTTAAAGGATTTTTAATGCTTTTAATTAGATAGAATATAAAACTAATCTTACATACAATAGCTGTTGCACTGTGTTTGAACAAAACGAGAAGTGTCGATAATGGTTTTACTTACAAGGCTTTTATACTTTTAAGTAAAACCATTAACGACACTTCTCCTCATGATCCTTTCATACTTGTATACAAACCTTTTCATTTAAGAGGATAAATTGTTCCATTACATTTTAATACCAGACAATTTTTTTAGTAACTAAACCATTATATTTAAATGGCATACTATTGAGTTATTAAGTAGTTTAAGTTCAGTATTACACAAAATATACATAATTTTTATCATTTTACTTTTAAGGTAAACTCTGCAGCATATAAATTAGAAATTCATCGTTGTTTACGATTAAATCATAAATCATCTTAAAACCATAATGTTCTCCATAGTTTTTTATTTAAATTACTGCATATAACAATTAATTAACTGAAAATTACCGACCATTAATTAAAAATGTTAACTTAGCTGAATTTTCCTTCAAATTTTAGATGTTTTAAGGAATCCTACACGCCCTTTTAAATTATCCATAGTTAGCTTCCATGAAGTTTAGGTATTTTTGTAATATTTTAAAATCATCTGCACTATAAAATAGTACCAATACAGTTCACTTGTGGATAACCTTAAAATATTATTATTATTTTTGAAGGTAAATAGATCGCATTATTAATTATTTATTGTCAGGATTTTATGTTGTTTTATACCAATTATATTTTATAATATACTAATTGCATTTCCTTTTAAACTGTTGTATTGATAGGAACAATTATGTATTACGTGTATGTTTTTATTTAAAAAAGATACAACAACTTTATAAAAGAAAAGTTGTTCCACTTCAAACAAATTACACCATAAAAGAAAACACAATAACGTAATTTTTTTTATCCAAGCCGCATTTTACTACATAAAGAAAGTAAAAGCGTCACTCTGATTGATAAGAAAAGCGTATGAAGAATACGCTGAGTGATTGGATTTGGATTTAATCATACAAATTGATGGAATGCTCTTTGAGGTAATCTTTGCCAAAGTCCTAATATTTATTTTTTCTGAAAACATGGCTGAATACATGTAGTCACTTATCCTTTTATATTTTGTATGATATTATCTATTTACAATTCAAGGAAATATATTTTACCAACCTACATATTTCTAGAGACATGACTCATATATAATTTGCAATTAATATAGACAAAGATTATTAGGCTACAAAGTTTTTACTTTGGTTATTTAATTAGGATAGTTACCTAAATAGATAGTTTTGGTAGACACCTTCCCTAAGGTATTCCCGACAGTTTTGGTAGACACCTTCCCTAAGGTATTCCCGACAGTTTTGGTAGACACCTTCCCTAAGGTATTCCCGACAGTTTTGGTAGACACCTTCCCTAAGGTATTCCCGACAGTTTTGGTAGACACCTTCCCTAAGGTATTCCACATCAGTTTTGGAAGACACCTTCCCTAAGGTATTCCACATCAGTTTTGATGTAGTAAACGTATTATATTTTTCCAGTTTTCATATAATTTAATTTTCAACCTGTTCAATGACATTTACTCAGAGCTGATATTTAAGTTAAAAAAACTCAAATTCAGTGAATAAACTGATTTGATATATTTTTAATTGACTGGTTGTTTCATATAAGTGTATAGCACATTTATAGAACGTAGCTTAACACATGCCTAAATACTATAACGTCATGTCTAACGTATTCGATTATATATTAGTCTTAAAATTATTTAATCAAAATTAAAATACAAATTTGTGTAGTAGCGTTCGAGGTTTTTGAGATATTAAAAAAAACTGAAATGTCCTAAAAAACTTAAGATAGGTATTATTTTACCAGAAAGATGTGACTTTTGAACCACCATCAGTGACGCGGCAGTTGGGCTTTGTGCATGAATGGAATCCCTCACTGCTCACCTATCCAAGGATCCACGCCCGATCCTTTGCTTGACGCCGTTATTTTGCGCCAAATGTCGAAAATCTTTGTCCAATGCCACTTTATGTCATCAGCCCTACTTTAACACAATTTACCTTCATAATATCTAAACAAATTACTATCTATTTTACTTCACCAGATCTATCATAATCATATTATAGGAATTATTAGTTTTATTAACTATTATCAATTTGTGTAGTTACACAACGTTCCATGATAGGTCAAACAAGCTACAATAGTACACCTTTGTTTCTATGTTAAAAGAACTGAAATATGAAGTAGAGAATCACGGCTAAGTAATTATTTATAGATAGTTCTATATAATAGTGATAGAGTAAAACCCAATACTCGTTGTTTAGCTTATGGATCATGATGTGTTCTAAGCTAAGAACAGTCTGACATGTTAAGTTATTTTCTTGAATTTCCACAAAGTTAGAACCGATGTATACCATTTATGAATTTAATTGATTTAAAGATGAATTACATTTTCCTCTCTACAAAATTATATGGAAGTGTCATAGAAATTAAGCAGTAAACTGGCGTTGAAAAGTTTTTGCTATTTACTCTAGTGATCTATAAAAAGTATGAAATCTACTGACAGGCCTAAAAGTGCTGACCCACCACCCCCCTAGGAAAACACAATCCATTTCACGTGGTATTTATGACTTTACTGTATAATATTACTATAAGATTAAACTTGTTTATTTCAGTAGTTTGTACAATAATTCATGTTTATTATATTTAATAAATATTTCATCTGTATAGAGTAAAATATGAGACATCACACGTGAATGAAATTGTTCAATAAATTTAGTTAAAATTGAAAATAAATATTGTCACACACAAATGGTCACAAAACTGTTTTTATGGAAGACGTGTATATATTAGGTGCTAGAAACTACTATTCATTCAAAATATATCGTAGATCGGAAAGTAATTTCTTCTTTGTTCGAAACACTCCAATCCATCCGTATAAACATTACCCATTGTGCGGAGACAACAATGTAGGGCCAATAGAGTGATGCGTGTCACAATGGTGTTGTAATGAGTAAATGGGACACCTATATAATTGGTGTTGTAATAAACAAATGGGACACCTCTATAATTTAGTAATGATGTTATCACAAATTCTATTTATATAAGGCCTTTGCTTCTACAAAGTCATGCATAGGTAGTTAAAATGTAATAATTAAATAATTAATTGAATACATTATTTTCTCTAAAAATGGAGCATTATTATACATAATGATTCTGAAGTTATTTCATTTATTTTGTGATGGCAATTTGCTTCGAAATAATATTTATGTGTATTTCATATTTTACACTAAGTTGGATTTGCAATTATTATATATAAGACACGACACAACTTTCTATGTAGTTTAAGGGAGAATGATAATCTTTAATTGTTTACGACAAAAGTTGTATTTAAACTGGATAATAATTGATTGTGATTTGTTCTCAGAAAGGGCCATCTAATAACATCCATTCAGAAACGTGCAATATGCAAACAATCTATGTTATGTGATATATATTTGAGGTATCCAGCCTAATAATGGACCTGGTCGATATAATATACAGCTGAAATCGTAGCTTACTTATTGCTGTAAAGTTTATATAACGTATTGTTTCGTCACAGTTATATAAAGTATAAGAAATCTGATTATCTTTGAATATGATATAGGAGTAACCGTTAATTATTAACTTTGCTAAGCCATTAATTAAGGTAATTAATATTTTAGTTTAACAACATGCTATACACTGTTACAGAATTAATGACATTTTAAGCTCGATGAGGATAAGATATTAAAAATTTAGAACATAAAATGCAATATTCTCTTCAAATCTTGTTGCGGAATAACAAGAGAAGCAATGATTCCATGAAAGGATAGAATCAGTTGGACACCAAGCTACGTAACGACTATTTCCTAGCATAGAAATATTTTTATGTGTCTCGGAAAATAGATAAAATATGTAGTATTCCCATTTTAATAATAATACAATCAATGTTTTACCACAGTTATTGAGCATATGTTAAAAATTAACTAACAAAATAATGGAATGACGATGATCAATTTATCTAGACTAAACTATCTAAAGACTTATATTTATTTTCAATAAAAAAAAAAAAAAATCACGTCATACTACAGATTATACAATGAAGAATGTTTATACCTACAAAGTATATAAAGGTGACGCAGTGGCTAGATTATTAAAATGTTTAATGGAAACATTTTATGATTAAACCAAAATAACTTCAAGGGAAGTAGTTCTGTTAAAAGAAAAAAAAATAGTTTAATAAATTTTCAATCTAAGTGCAATTAGAAGTATATATATGAAAACACTATAATGAAAAATCCTTGGATTATAATTTTATCTTCAGCAAAATATTCGTAAAAAGATCACTTATTTAAATGGTATTTAGTGTTTAAAAGTATAATATGTTTAAGTATACCTTTCAGGAACAGCATTTAATGTTTGAATGTTGCTGTAATTTACCTTTCATTGAAAAAATTGTATTTTTTTAGGGGATTGTTTTTATTGAAAAAGTTCTGAAAGTACAGCTAGTATATTAAAGTAAAACTTGGTTTAATAAGGGAAAAGCTGTTTGTGATTAAAGAAATATTTTTACATAATGCTATATGGCCCCCCTTAAAATACAAAAACATAAATTTTAGTTTTGTTTTCTTTATCACGTACGTTAATTAAATTGTTACATGATATACTGTGAGAAAGCATAATTAGTTTACTTTATATATAATGGTTACTATGTTTATTTCAAGTTATTAAGATATTGCAGATATTTTTAAAAATATTTAACTCCTTACAGAAACCATCTGTAATATTTTACGCGAGAAAAATTATTTTCACGTAAAACTCAAGCGTGTATTTTATGAAGTAAAAGAAAACATAACGCTCTATGTAAAATTCTAAAGGAAAACATCTCTTATATCCCAAAAAGTTAACAACTTTCCTCTCATGAAGCCAAGTTCCCTTGACAAAGAGAGTCTGCACATTGTCTGAGTGCGTTTTTAAGAAAAACAATGTCCCTGGGAAAATATAATTTATTTTCATAGAAACTGAAAGCACATTAACTCCTAAAATATAAAATTATATTTATGGATTATGTGCTTGAACAAGTTGTACTTTTTAAGGTTGAAGCTCTTTCAATAATTACGTATTTCTTACTAAACAATGAATTGTAATATAGTTAAATAAAAATAATAACAGACAATTTACGCTAACGCAGTTTGAACGTTAATCGGTGTGGTGTTGAAGTGACTAGGAAACCTATTTCGATTGTTAAAAGACCAACGACAACAAAAATAACACAATACATAAGATACGTTTTAATTAGATTGAAAATCACAATTCAGCATTGTTAACTGGCTAACGTTTTATGGCTCTGTTATAAATATAAATATACATAGTTTCATTGTACATAGAAATTCAACATGAAAGATATAAAACGTAATTTTTATTTATTCAAGTTGATAATAATTAATAAGAAACACATACAGATAATATATTTGTAGCCATTTGAAATATCAGAACAATTGATGGAAAAATTTATTATATTTACTTCAACTAAATTTTTATTGCTTTAAAAATATTAATTAACATCGTGATTACATTTGAATCGTTTTAGTTTTCATGCATTAATCTATGTGAAATAATTGCAACTGTATATAGTTGTTTTCCATATATCCAATGTAATTAGCTCATGAATAAAACATTGAACAAAAATAGATTCATTTCACGTTTAGTGAAATAAGATAAAATTTGCCAGAAATGTATGTAAATCCAACTCTAAATCCTTTCTACATCTACAGTATTTATTTATTTATTCATAAGACGCCGATCGTCAAGATATGGGCGAATATGGATTTCGACTGAGTGTGATGAGTGTAGATGAGCGAATGTAGTCATTGATACAAACTAAGGCCGACTATTCCTTAGAAAGTGTCATTAATTAATAGGCCAATGACAAATGAACAGCCGGTGGTTATCAGCTGATCCTTCTCAAAATGTATTGACTCTGATTGGGTTTGAACTGAGAACCTTTAGCACATGAAGCTGGGATACAAAATGATACACGTATGTTATATAAATCCATTTTATTTCAAGATTGTTATTAATCTATGGTTAGATTTTGCATGATTGTTTCCTAATTTTTACATATAACGTATTTTTTACATTATTGCTACATACATTAAGAACTACATTAGTATAGCAATTTGTCATGTATTTCTTTCCCTGCTATTTACTTTCTTTATTTAAATATTGGAATCATCGTACTAGTTTGAAATTTTACTAAAACATTTTTGACGACTTAATATTTACTAGTCAGTCAGTTTCTTTAATACTTTCCAATATTTTTAATAATTCGAAAGCCCTTTTCCAAGATATTATCGTTATAATTTAATGAATAACGTCTTTTAACCTCGACTAACTGTAATGAACTGTTCATTTTCAATTGAAAAAAATGATCATAACGTAATTTTGTAAGTACAAGTATGAATCTCCCATATGACCTTACAAATGAAATTATTAAAAGATATTTAAAAAATGTTAATGAAGGACGATTTGTTTATATTACGTCTAGCAAAGCCTATCGAAGCTACTTTTTCTTAATTTTGTTTATTTTTTGTTTAGTTTTTTTTTTTTTTTAGGAACATTTTAAAGGTTCTGTACAAAAATATAAGGTTCTTAAGTCAGCAGATAAAAAACCTGATATTACATCTCGTACCAGACATACGATAGTATTGACCCTATCGCCCAATCATAAATAGACATACGATAGTACTGACCCTTGTGCTCATGTTTCAGAAGTACGATGGAATTGGCCCTCTCGTTCACCTATATACGTATCATGGTACATATATGGTACATGGTACGTACCATGGTCACCTCCTCGAACACTCATAGACGCACCATGCTTTTGACCCTTTCGCCTACTCATAGACGTACGATAGTATAGTATTACCCTTGAATCCACACATAGACGTTTCATGGTACTTCATATCTCACGCACTAATAGACGTACGATGGCATAGACTACCCCACCTACTTATAGATGTACGATGGTACTGACCTTTTCCTCCACTTATAGACGTACCGTGGTATTGATCCTTCAACTTACTCATAGACGATAATAAAGATTGGTTCTACTACTTCATAATGTGACTCGTATGTTAGTATGTTAATAATCGTAGGTCGACAAGTTAAGTGTACTACCTTACAATATAGATCAATTAATTATAATCAATTAAATATACAATTATAACATTATAATTAGCACTTTTATTGCAACTCTACTAACATGCCATTTAATGATGTTAAAGAAGTCCTTCTAAAGCTACATCCTAATATGTGCCTTTTTGGAAACGTATAAAAGTTGTATGGCTATAATGTTTCCATCATGTCAGATATTACACAATATGTAGACACATTTAAATCTATAAGAATATATTCTGCACTACTTTCTCTATTAGTTTTAGGTAAGTATGCACTTTCTAGTCGTCCCTGACCATCTGGTTGAAAAAGTGGTAAATTATGGTTTTATAATTCTTGAGAAAGTGGATTTTAGCCGTGAAAAACTCGTCTTTTACAAAAAAAATTAAAAACAGGTGTTTTATGTAATAGTGAAAAACAGCGTTTTTAAAAATTGGATTTTAATTTTTTTTTTTCATTTTACATGTTTTTATGCTGAAAAAGAATACATCATTGTTTTTTTAAGAATGGATTTTTCGGCCCGAAAAATTCACTTCTTACTTACTTAACCAAACATCATAACCTAACTTATCCTAATCTTCTATACGCTCAAAAAAAAAATCATAATTTGCATTAAATTTGGGTGCCTGGACTCCGTGAAGGCCTGCCGTCCGACATTCCGACAAGGCTACGTACGAACTCGTTTTTAGTAGCCAGTCATACTTCATTTTAACGTTTTTCATATGGGTACCATAGGTCATTTGTCGTGAACGTAGTTTTCAATAATATCTAGAGAAATAGTTGTTGTAGACCAAAAAATGTTCTGAATCTTGTTAAGCACAAAAAATACGTTAAAGTTTAAAAAAGTATAAAAAACACGAAAAATATTGGAGATAAATCAAAAAATCTTATATTAAAAAAACTTATTTCACGGAATAAAGAGTGTATTCTCATTAAATATATACCTGATTCTACCCACTGATGATACAAAAGTCAATATTGATGAGGTGTCTAGAAAGTGCATAAATACCTAGCTTAATTAAACAAAAAAAAAATTAAAATTTAAAAACAGGTGGTCAATATATTACCAGTTGGACATTATTTTCAATTTTGTAACCAATAAATGTCTTTATATTATTTAGATAGTTGTCATAAGTAACGAAACATTTATAAATTGAAAGCTCAAAAATTGGCCTACCCAATACACCTACTTCACTTAACTAATGAAGTTTTAATTTTGTAAGGTACTATTTTTTCCGCAGCATTGAACTTTTGTCAATATCACAAATATGGGAAAACTTATCACTACATGTATTCACTCGTGTAGATTCTAAGGAAAACATTGAATATTTAAGATTAACATTTGCTATTTATTCTACAACCTATATTAGTCATACCTAGCAGCCAGAAAATGATAAATAATATTTATATTGTTTTAAAAATCATGCGGTTTTCATTTCAATTATTTATGTCATTGACAATTACAAAGAGATTATGTAGAACAATTTAAATAATTTCCAAATAATGCAACAAAGTTAAGTAGTTTTACGTAAAAAGTATTTGTAACAGATCTACACCAACACATAAACCTACACTTACACCTACTCCTACATCTACGATATTTGTAACAGATCTACACCAACACATAAACCTACACTTACACCTACTCCTACATCTACGATATTTGTAACAGATCTACACCAACACATAAACCTACACTTACACCTACTCCTACATCTACGATATTTGTAACAGATCTACACCAACACATAAACCTACACTCACACCTACTCCTACATCTACGATATTTCGATGTTAAGTATAAGTTATAAGTATCAGTTGTTTATTCACAATTATAATTTAAATACTTTTGTTGTGAATTGATAAATAAAACAAGAAACAAAATGATACATTATAATTGGTTTTTGTTATATTCACATTTTGAAATTGATGTAAATATATAGTTAAGTTATTAATAAATAAATAGTCCTTACTTGTTCAACTTTTGATTTTTAACAATTTCGTTGTATAATATTTTAGTAAAATTAATATTGCATGACCTTTGAAGCAACAGCCCTATCACTTGATAGTTAACATATTAAAATAATCATATTAAATACAAAAAGATAAAAGTCACATACCGGTGTAAAAGCAAAATAGTTGGTTTCTGTCAGTGGCATTCACAAAAAGGTTTTTGGTATCCAATATGTCTCATATTTTCCGGTTCACCGAACACTATTCAAATTTTTGCATTGTTTATTGAGTAACTATGAATTTACATGGATATTAACTGCAAAATATGAAATATGCTACTCGTTAAAATAAATTATTGTGTAGCTGTGTTTTCATAACATTGCAGAGCATATATTAGGAGACGTTTATTAATTAACACTTTTTTTGTGTACATGAAATAATAGGCAAGTAAACTTCAACCTACACAGATTTATTATGATTAATTTACAAAAACATAAAAATACTACGGGTTTTATCTTGGTATATAAGTTTATAATTAGTACATAAAATCAGAGGTATTTAAAAAATATCTCATTTTTAATGTGATTCATATAAATAATATCACATGTCCATCTAAATAGACACTTTCCAAACTTTATTTGGTGATTCGATACAACAAAGAAGAAACTACTGTGCATCTATGGTGCTGTAGTAATGCCTACAATGGCTGTTTATGAAGGTCGGTTCGTAATTTAAATACTTATTTTGAAAATATGATCCCTAGAAGATAAACTCTTGATAGTTTTGTTGTATATTAAGTTGGGCTATTTATTTATTTCGGAATATGATAATTTATATAATAATTTCATCAGTTACACAGATTTTATTATTATTATTCAGGTTTTATTTTTATATCGTCATCATATTATTTATATATTAATGTGGAGTAAATATTAAATTATTCAGTAATTATTATAAATTTAACAACAATTTACCTGATTACTCTTGTATTTTCTACAACAGTTTTTTTTTATATTCATTTTCATATATTTTAATTTTACTTGTGGTTTCTTAAATTTCATTATTTTTTTTTAGTAATCAAACTTTTAAAGATAACATTATTATCATTCTACATGTTTATAATATTGCTCATATTTTTTAACAGGTCTGATTATAACTTACATACTCCTCATTTTGTTTCATACTTTTATTTTATTTTATTGCATCGTGGCCAGATATAAAAGTTCTTCAGATATTTTAAAAAGTTATACTCTAAGTTTGAAAGACAATATCGTTTAGAAACCATACCATGTTTAGCAAATTACAAACAAAATTTAACGTATAGATGTCAAGTAATTTACATGTGTAACGATGTTTATGTAGGTAGTGAAATAACAAACATCGTTCTTGAACCCAATGAAAGATTCATGTTGGAGCTACGGTAAACCAGAGAAAGCTTTTACTCTTGACTTCAACTGGGATGGAGGTACTTCGGTCCCGGAGTGCTTAAAAGCTACACTGCCATGGTGGTGTATTTGGTTAGAAAAATATTTATTACTGTTCAGAGTTTTTATGAT
Organism: Stictocephala bisonia; assembly: GCA_035578905.1. Classification (NCBI taxonomy): domain Eukaryota; kingdom Metazoa; phylum Arthropoda; class Insecta; order Hemiptera; family Membracidae; genus Stictocephala; species Stictocephala bisonia. The sequence goes on from JAQJVL010000440.1 coordinate 688,506, forward strand.
ACATTCTGTATTGGGTAATAATATGGTAAAATTACTAAAAAAAGGATATTAGACATATTTTGTAGAACCTATACTTCATATTGATATGAGTAACAATCCGAAATATGAATTTTTTAAATTTTTTATTATTATTTAATCATATTTCAAAATGTAAAATTGTTTGTGCGTGTTTCATATGTTATTAATGTAATTTTATTCTTAATTAACAAAAATAAAAAATAGTTTTCATAATTAAATGTAGTTGAATATACACGTTATAAACAACTATTCAATAGATCTATAATAAATTACTTTAAATCTATTTTAAAACTTGTAACTTCCATAAAGTAATTAAAAAGTAAAACTAATATATGGAAATATAATCCTAAAACCGTTTTCCAAAATGTAAGTTATTGTTTTAACATGTTTTATTCTTGTACTATAAGCTCTATCCAAGACTAAAATTATCGTAAATTAAGGAGAATTTAACATGTATTATTCGGTACAATTGAATGAGACACAACACAAATATATTACAAAATAAGTACAAACTGCACAAATATATTAAAATACAAGTATAAAATGCAGAAATATTATGGCGATCAATTTCGGGGAACTACGATCACCCCTCAGACCAGAGGAATTCACAACAGAATTCACATAGGATTTTTAGAATCCCTCTGGTCTGAGGAATATGAGCGTGGTTCATCAAAATCGATCGCTATAATATTTGTATATTTATTACTTGTATTATAATATATTTTTGTGCATTTTGTGCTTATATTTTAGTTTATGTATGAAGAGTGATTTTTAATTGTACATAAAATGCACCAACACGTATTGTGCTAATAAAAGTTATTCAATATATTTTATTATTATTGAACACGTACCTTTTATAAAATATATCATAATGTGGTCTGTATACAATAACATTATATATAATCTAGGACAGTTAGTTAAAATTATGAAGATTGCTAATGTTAATTTAGTCTGAGTCTTATACTTGTTCATTGCTGGTTGTTTTGTATTGTACGAAAAGGAATATTGGGTGTTCCCCACGGATCTGCTCTACGCTTCTTCACATCTTATATTTGTTTGTCTGTTTTTCTTTTTAGGACATCTTTAACATCCTAATGAATTAAAATATTTATGTGGGTATTAACCTGTACAAACTTTAATAATGGAACAAAATCATAAACAAAATTTATGTATTTATTCTGTGTAAATTTGTATTAAATTGACAGTTCAAAGTTAAAGATTTCCTTTTTAAAGTCAAATGATAATATGAGAAATGATAAGTTCATTTATATCACTTTATAGTTTGAAATATTTTATCTTATTGTACATCTCTGTCAAATTATTTCAACACTTATTGTAAATATACATGAGTAGAATAACTAACATTTACATGTTGACGAGCACTTTCACCTTACGTAAACATCCCGTGGTGTTTGCATTTCCACCCCTCCTTGCTACCAGACGTAAAATAGTCATTTTGCATACCATCTAATTTCCTTACGTACACTTTACCAAATTTTTCTTAAATACAGTCACTGATACATAAATTTTACAGTCATGATACAGTGCTTAATTTTAAATTGAATTTAACCCTTAGAAACAATGTATTTAGTGATATATTTAGCTTTCTAATAGCCATATATTACAAACATAATTTTACGTGATTATATCATGATGTAATAGAAAAACTTTAAAATGTATTGCCTTCGAAGCTATTTTTCTAAAAATTCCAACTCCACTTTTCATAGTCAAAATACTTATTGCATGAAAAAAAATTTTTTTTTAAGATTATACGTGTTGTAAAAACAATTACAGACACCATTAATATAAAAGTTACATATCAGTGTCATAAAATAATAAGGGACATTTAACTCGGAGGTGGCAGTTAGGTAGTATTTTTACGTCAGACAGCTCAGCAGAAAATTAACAAAGTTACAGCTTAAACAATGGGGTGAACATCATTACCCTGGCTAATTATTACATGGTTTTGCCACGGAATTTAAGCAATGTTCATTACTTTTCAGTCTCTAATAGTTGCGTATTCCGTTATAAAATACGATAACGACATAATTTCTGGTTTATTGTACTAAACAAATTCATTAAATTAATTTTTTTTTAGTTTGTTTGAATATAAACAATAAAATAAATTTACAAATACGATTTAAGATCATAATTAATTTGTGTAGCATTAATGGAGATCTATGTATCATGTGAAGTATGCACAATTCTATTAATTTGGAATTGTATAAAAAATTATATTTAATTGTACTACATTGACAAAATGAGTTATTTATATAACTGTAAGATTTTAAAATCTTATTTTAATATAATATCCTTCTAGTATATGCTTATAAATTGTTTATTGCAACTGGGTTTAGGGACATGTGTAACGACTTCCAATTAAAAGGAATTTAACAACGTTTTTGTTTTTATCTTCTTTTTTCGTTAATCGTTTTGTTTTAGTTTGGTCTAGGTCGAACACCAAAAACTATTTTTCAGTAGTTTATTGCCAAATTTAAATATTTGATGGCGTACCTAATAAGAGAAAATTCTGTCAAATAAACCTGAAATTATTATTTATATAACTAATAGCATCTATTTATACGTACAATACTTTTTAAAATTAATGTGGTTTTATAAATCTACAAATGATTCTCTTTGTAATTGTAAAATAAATCATCTCATTGTACAATTTACACATCCTATATGTAATAATAATATAAAATTAGAGAATATACATTGTAAATTTAGTAAAAGAATAATATACCTTTTAAATTAAACACATGGTCTAAGGCTAAATGCACAAATTACACAAATCATTTACAGTTATCGTTTACCTCGGATTAATCCTGCATTTATGGTATAACATTGGTTATTTAGATGATTGGTTCATGTCAGATTTTATTCTCAGTTGGCTAATTAGTAACATATTTTTATGTCATGTATTCATTTAATAACTGTAACGTTTAACGTAGAATTCTAATCATTAGCAAGAACTTTGCACAGTAACAGTGGCAAAAATATAATGAACTGTCATTCATTTATGATATGTACTCATGGTAAAACACTTTAAATATAGTCTTTATTAGAAATAAACGTTTCTTTAACAACTTTTTAACACTCTAAATTACACTTGAATTCAATAATTTGAAATTAAATCCACCTTTAAGTTCCTTTCACTATTAAGTACATTTTGCAGGGTTTCAATTGAATTTTCTTATTGGAAATACACAATATTTGGCAATCATTTTTCAAGCGGTTTAATTAGCACTTTAGTTTTAACGGATAAATAATCTTTACAGTAAAAAGATAACACTAAGTTCTCCTGTGATAGTAATGTGTACGAATTGTAAGTTTATATTTCAAACAAACAACACATATTGAGGTTCTGGTATCCAATTAGCAGGGCTTATCCAGCCCAATAGTATTACGTGTTTAATTACATACACAAAGGCTTGTAACTGGTACAAAAATGTATTATTTCATGATGTATTGATGAACTTTTAAAATATTTATAAGGAAAATCTCATAACTGATTATTTGTAATATATTTTACCCTACTATGATATTTTATAAAAATATTACTCACGTGTCAAATATTACTATCTCACTGTTCAAAATTTGGGAAATTATATTGAAGTGACATTTTTAAATATTGTTTTTAAACATAGAAATAGTACGTACTAAACAATTGCCATACAAACACACTGTTAATTACTATATAGATAATCATGACTGTCCCTATTTTCATAAAATTATTCCAATTAATTAGTATGAAATAAGTGCCCTATGTAGGTTTACTGGATCAAAATAACTATAATTAATACAAAGAGATGTTTGAAATATTGGATACAGTCATGTATCTGTAATTAATACCCAAACTGAGGGCTTAATGGCTATAATGGCAATAATACAAACTGGGAATGCCACCAGCAGAGCTGTTTATTTTAATCCTTCAATTATTTTAGTTTTGGATTTAGTCTGGTAAAATTATATAATTGTTATCTAATTACTTTACATATATATTTGTGCGAAAAATATAAATTATCAAAATATGATTATTTTAGAAATTATAATAAAACATAAACATTGGCTTCGACAGGTAAATTATAAGTCGAAATAATTAAAAAGTCTCGTAATATAATAAAATATAGAAATTAATATAAGATATCAATATTATTTAAAATATTATTATGATAAACCAAAATGACTTAACATTTCTGTTTGGATTAAATTCTCTTGAACAACGATTAGAGATTTTGCTGATAATTTATCAATATATTTTGGGCATTAAGATACGTAGTTTAAAGCCAGAAGTATCTCGGAGTTTCTTCTTGTTTTACTAGCTTATAGATTCTACCCTAACTGTGGACCCATAAGCGTACGGTGAAATTAACCCACTCGCCAACCTATACACGTACGGTGGAATTAACCCACCCGCCAACCCATACACGTACGGTGGCTTTAACCCACCCGCCAACCCATACACGTACGGTGGAATTAACCCACCCGCCCACCCATACACGTACGGTGGAAGAAAACCAGCCGCCCACCCATACACGTACTATAGTAATAACTCACTCACCCACCCATACACATACAGTAGCATTAACCCACCCCACCCATACGTGTACGGTGGCATTAACCCACTCACCAACCCATACACGTACGGTGGAATTAACCCACCCGCCAACCCATACACGTACGGTGGAATTAACCCACCCGCCAACCCATACACGTACGGTGGCTTTAACCCACCCGCCAACCCATACACGTACGGTGGAATTAACCCACCCGCCAACTCATACGCGTACGGTTGCATTAACCCACCCGCCAACCCATACACGTACGGTGGCATTAAACCACCCGCCAACCCATACACGTACGGTGGCATTAACCCACCGGCCAACCCATACACGTTCGGTGGAATTAACCCACCCGCCAACCCATACGCGTACGGTGGAGTTAACCCACCCACCAACCCATACGCGTACGGTGGAATTAACCCACCCGCCAACCCATACGCGTACGGTGGAATTAACCCACCCGCCAACCCATACTCTTACGGTTGCATTAACCCACCCGCCAACCCATACACGTACGGTGGCATTAACCCACCCGCCAACCCATACACGTACGGTGGCATTAACCCACCCGCCAACCCATACACGTACGGTGGAATTAACCCAACCGCCAACCCATACGCGTACGGTGGAATTAACCCACCCGCTAACCCATACGCATACGGTGGAGTTAACCACCCGCCAACCCATACGCGTATGGTGGAATTAACCCACCCGCCAACCCATACTAGTACGGTGGCATTAACCCACCCGCCAAACCATACACGTACGGTGAAATTAACCAACCCGCCAACCCATACACGTACGGTGGAATTAACCCACTGGCCAACCCATACGCGTACGGTGGCATTAAACCACACGCCAACCCATATACGTACGGTGGAAATAACCCACCCGCCAACCCATACACGTACGGTGGCATTAACCCACCCGCCAACCCATACACGTATGGTGGCATTAACCCACCCGCCAACCCATACACGTACGGTGGAATTAACCCACCCACCAACCCATACGCGTACGGTGGAATTACCCCACCCGCCAACCTATACGCATACAGTGGAATTAACCCACCCGCCAACCCATACACGTACGGTGGCATAAACCCACCCACGTGCTTCACAGAAACCAAAAGCAACGCCTACAAATATCTTCCTTTGGCTTCCTCACACTACTTAGAGCTCGTATGTTACATTTATCCGTTTATAATTTATGGCACTCTTACCAGTGGCGTTAATCACAGGCTTACATACGAAATCGCAAGGTAACATCATCTAGCAACGTTGTCTGAGCTTGTTCCTGGAATGGCGAGTCCTTCTTTGCTCACAGCCCACCTTGTCAGTCAATGTTTAGGTTTTAAGTCACTTTAAATCCAAGTAAAATGTTAAAGAGAGTTTTTTAGTCCTAGCTTCTCTTGTAAAATAAAACTCCTAAGCTCAACAATGAAATGCCTTCACTAATAATGTCACCTTTTTGCCTCCTACCTATAAACCACATCCATGGAGGATAATTTTACTTTGTCTCTTATACAACGATATAACCAGATCATCTCTTTCAGTCATATTTATTATAACTTTGCCTCTTTCCTATATGCACAAATCGGAGGAGAATATTAAGTATGTTAAGAAAATACCACCTTAAATATGTTTGGTATTTTAAATTGAAAGAAACTTACTTTCTAAACAAATATGTTATAAAGGTAAATAACGTTCTTCTTTTATACCATTTGAGAGTCTTAGTCTTGACCAGCCAATTGTTTTTATACTCTCAATACTACTTTTATTTTCTTAGTAGCATACTAAGTATCAGAGAAAGAACAAATACAACTGAACATTACACAATACAAATTTAAACAACATAAGTGTAAAACGGGCATTTAGTATGGCAATTGATTTTACATGGCATGTTCAATCATTACTTTATTTATTTTGTACATATATTGTAATATATTAGCTTTTTGTAACAATTACTTGTATACAAATTTTCTAAGTATATTTTAAATAATATAATATTCAAAATTCCTTTTGTTCTATCCCGTCTCTATTGATTTTCATTATATCAATAGTCATAAAATTAGTGTTAACTTTATGCCCTGCAAAATAGCATTTATGTTTTTAGATTTTGAATTTGTGATGAACTCAGGCAGTGTATATCAGTGAACGAAATCTTACTGTGTTGACATGTTATCTATAGTAAAATAAATATCCTATATGGTATTTAAGTATGCGTGCATAGACGTAGGATGCTTGTAAACAACGTCCTAGTGATTTAAGTTTTCCAATATAATTTTTAAAAGGTGAAATTTATGAATATTTATTTTAAAATCTTTAGTTCTAAATATGTAATTTTATGGGCTATATTTTTTAAATATTAAAAAAACACATTAGGTCTTGTGTTCATAGTAATACAGAAGATTTTTTTTATAATATTGTCTACAAAATAAATTTTTTTATTAATACTGATCTTTTCCATTTTATATTTCAAAATCAACTCGTCAGGTAACACCTTCCCGAACAACAAAATGTAATTCTATGTTACATCAGTGGTATTACACCCCACTTTACCAGAGATTGGCGAATTTCCTTCCTTGGCTGAGGTTTTGATGATAAAAAACCGAATTTTTGTATCCAATTTAAGATTGTGTTTATAAACTACCGTCTTACCTCTTTCGACATGTAATGAGTATTTTTTGTGCGTAAAAAGTTGATTAGTTAGCTATTAGAATATGTTAAAAAAGTGTTTAACTTTCGGTAATTCATTATAAGTAAGCTATTATAACTTTAAAAAATATTCTTTTTTTTATTTCGTTAAAGAATACTTTTTACATTTATAAAAGATATATTGGTTAAACATTAAAAACAAGTATATTATTTATGTGTGCAAACATCCTTCTGTACGCATACATATAAGTAAATGAACATAGTTTTGTTTTTACAGTTCATCAAGTACTTCTTGACAAATTCATTAATCATATTATTTTTATGTAAAACAACAAGGATAGGTAGATTTATGTAATTTATAAAGATACGTTACAGTTTAAGTAAACTTAATTCAAAACATATATAGTAATTCACTAGGACCCCTAAAAACAGTATGCGGATAATCTAGTAATTCCACCCGCAAAGCATGATAATCTTGGCGGAATTTATTTTGTCAAACGCTCGGAAAGGGTAAAACAAAAACAAAAAAAATATATTAAAATTAATAATCACATCACTAAGGTATGTAAGGTATTACCAACAAAAGATTTGTTATTTTTAGTTGGTATTTATATTTTGTTATTTTTATTTGAAAACATATTAATAGAATGGTGGTTTTATATTTCAAATAGTATCCTAACCACATAGCAACAATATGAATTTGAATTTATAGCTATTATTTTTTATTTACTATTTACTTTTTATTTACTCTTTAATGCTATGCAATACTCTACTACTACTAGTAAAATATGAAAAAAACCATCAGAAAACCAGTTAGCCTCTTTAAAAATAAATAGAGCATCATCAAATTGATGCTGTTGCATAAGCCACACATAAAATACATAGAAAAGAGTACATGTTTTTATTTTTAGGTCTCTTTTTTAAACAAAAGAAAATAGAAAACCCTCAATTCAATGCAAAAATTTTATTTTGTTAATTGGTATTAAATCTTCAACTGTCAGAAAACAAATAGGTATGTCCAAAGAATAGTTGACAGTATAATGTGGTCCATATTTCCTCCCTCCTATGATAAAAATAAATATAAATACTATAATTCAGATTAAAATTTACAATAATGAGTTTGTTTTGTGAACAAAGTTTTGTATTCCCTTCAATAACACTACAGGCATATGTATTTCAATTTATATCCGGTTAACTTTACGTATTATCGACAAACAAAAGTATATGTAAGTATAATGAAAACTACAAAACAGTACATCGTAGACATACGAGTACTCGTATATTTCAAACATTGTTATTATTGTTTTTTCTGTCAGAGTGTCTTATAAATATAGCCAATGTATGTTATATAAGTAACCAAATGACATTTACAATAAAAAAAAAAAAAAAAAAAAAAAACAGGGATTCAGACTGGTGGCATATAGGCTCCAGACCAGTAGATACTGACAAGCTCACTATGCCAGCAAACATACTGAAATTGCTGGCATTTTTCATTAGGACATTCTAGAGATATGTTCGAATAGGACGCCTAGACAAACAGACTTTTAAAAACCATATCGTGTGGTCTTTTTTGACAGGAAATATTGGGAACAGGATGTTTTAATTGCAATGAAGAACGCGATAACATGGTACACATATGGCTCACAAACCATCCTTGGGTCTGGTTACGTGGTCTATGATGCCAGGTCAAAAACTGAGCTCAGTTGTAGCCTTGGCGAACTGGCTACGGTTTTCAGGCGAAAGTGGCTACCATAGCTGTCTGTACTACGGCATTTGGGACTTTTGGGCAAATCAATCTATCTGGACTCAGACAGCCATGCTTCACTAAGATCACTTGTGTCTTTCGACTTCAGTTCAAGTCTGGTTTGGGACTGTCAAGTGGTTCTTAAAATGATAGTGCATACCAATATTAAGGTGATCCTATCATGGGTCCCTGGACACTCCAGGGTACTGTGCCAAGCAACGCTCTGAAGAACCTCTCATAGGCCCAGAGCCAGCGTACGGGGTTGCTTCTACATGGGTTGCTGGAAAGTACCAGGTTGCTGGCGGTACCTGGGAGGCAACGCCAGGTAACAGGCAAGCAAATGAGGTCCTGTTAGGGCCATCGTACTCCAACACGGTTAAAGTTCTTTATCTTGCAAGATCAGAACTCCGAAGGGTGGTTGGTTTTATAACTGAACACTGAATGTTTCTAACCCCCATCATCTTGTGTAGGATTTCACATTTGTGGGGAGGAGGAAGAGAGACTGGACGGCACATCCTCTTCTACTATTCGGTCCTAGATAGGAAGTGGGCTCTCACCTTGAGTGGTATATCAGAACGTTGCCAAGGTGTAGTACAGGAAAACCTCATCAAGGCAATCTTAAGGTTCTCTAAGGGTATTGTTGGATTGGATGTGGTTTGAAGACCTGTAAAAGAGGGCGCACAGTAAGCCTTTTGGCTGAGGGGCCGTCACCAGGTAAAAACATTGTATGAACACAAATTTGAGTGTGATAAGTGAGGTATATAGTTTAGTGAGGACTGAGGAATCAACGGAAATCTGGGTCAGCACAGTTAATTAAAGCCCCGAGCGTTGTTGAGGCTCAATGGATTCCTAATTGCTGTTTAAATCTTCTTTCACCAACCAAAAAATCCATTACTATTCCCATTTAAACGTATAATCAGAAATCCTTGTATATAAAATAGTTTTTTTAGATTTGTAATTGTAATTTATTTAAAACATCCTCATTTATTTCTGCAAAAACTTGATGTAATTACAAATAATTATAAATAATTACAAAATTACTCGTAAATCAAATAAAAACGTTTAGCATTAGCATAATTGTTTTAAAATCCTTTCAACTTCATTATTATTTTTAGGCTCTTTAAGCACCAATATTATCAAATATACAACAGTTTTAGTGCAATAAACACGTAATATTATTTTTAAACGAAACAACGTAACAAGTTGCATCTACAACAAAGTATACACTCAAGATTTTACTCTGTCATATTTTTTATATTAACAGTATAATCAAGACAAAATAAAAACAATTTTAAATATGTCTTCCATAATCTAACATTCCACAAAACATTCCCATGACTTCGCTCCCACAAATTTTAACTTGGATCTATATAAAAGGTTTTATGTTTTCATAGTACCTAATGTTTATGAAAGATTTCCACACCGCTAGCTATTTGTTTAAGGTGAAAAATTTATATTAATAACTCAATATTTAAAACATTATTTAACTTTTTATAACGCTTGTTATAGCTTCTATTTCCTTATATATTGTTAAATAATGTAAATGTTCAAAAGATTAGATATTAAACAATATATATTAGGTTGGTACCAGGTGTTCTCATTTGTAATCATGCTGCCAGATCATCCATCTTATGTCAATGATTGCATATGCCATATTCCACCCTTAGTCATTGGAAGTCAGCAAAAAAAAAACTTGGTTGTAGTTTTATGCTGCTAGATAATCCTTCAGCTTTAGGATTACTTCTGGTAGTGGCAGGCACCTAGAAATTGTGCTAAACTAAAATGTCAGAATTAGTCGAAAAATGTGGAATAAGCATTTACGCTAAATCTAACTATATTGTAAATAACATTTACCTAAACGAATTTACCAATAATAATTTTAATGAATAAATATTCAAGTGCATTTTTTAACGTAAAATATTACCTAGTAATCAAATTCAAGATTTATCTATGGTAGATTGTGATATCACCAAGGATTCATGATAACGACAAAACTGGGGAGTAATTAGAGAGTTCTGAATACGTGATCTGACTTCATTAGCTTCACATAACGAGGTTTCTGCCCTCTATCCTGTGCTCGCTCTAGAAGCTCTATAACATTTTCCTTAAAACAGCATACCTACATATTTATTAGAATTACAAAACTAGGGAGTAGTTAGAGAGTGCTGAATACGTGATCTGACTTAATTAGATCCAGCTAATTATTAGGCTCCTGCTTTATTTACGTGAGCTCGTTTCAGACGTAAAGCTGTGTAATATGTTCCTTAAACAACATACCTTTTTGTTTTAGAGAGTGACAAAACTAGGTAATAGTTATGCGAGTATATTCCTGAATAGGTGATTTGACTTAATTTACTCCAGTTAACTAGGATTCTGATCTTTTTAGGTGAGCTGTTTCAGACGTAAAGCTGTGTAATATGTTCCTTAAACAACATACCTTTTTGTTTACGAGAGTGACAAAACTAGGAAATAGTTATGCGAGTATATTCCTGAATAGGTGATTTGACTTAATTTACTCCAGTTAACTAGGATTCTGATCTTTTTAGGTGAGCAGTTTCAGACGTAAAGCTGTGTAATATGTTCCTTAAACAACATACCTTTTTGTTTACGAGAGTGACAAAACTAGGAAATAGTTATGCGAGTATATTCCTGAATAGGTGATTTGACTTAATTTACTCCAGCTAACTAGGCTCCTGCTTTGTTTACGTGAGCTTGTTTTAGACGTAAAGCTGTGTAATAAGTTCCTTAAACAGCATATCTTTGTGTTTACGAGATTGACAAAACTAGGAAATAGTTACACAAGTATATTCCTGAATACGTGATTTGACTTAATTAACTCCAGGTAACTAGGCTCCTGCTTTGTTTACGTGAGGTTGTTTCAGACGTAAAGCTGTGTAATATGTTCCTTAAACAACATACCTTTTTGTTTACGAGAGTGACGAAACTAGGTAATAGTTATGCGAGTATATTCCTGAATAGGTGATTTGACTTAATTTACTCCAGTTAACTAGGATTCTGATCTTTTTAGGTGAGCTGTTTCATACGTAAAGCTATGTAGTATGTTCCTTAAACAACATACCTTTTTGTTTACTAGAGTGACGAAACTAGGTAATAGTTATGCAAGTATAATCCTCAATACGTGATTTGATTTAATTTACTTCAGCTAACTAGGCTCCTGCTTTGTTTACGTGAGGTCGTTTCAGACGTAAAGCTGTGTAATATGTTCCTTAAATAGCATATCTTTGTGTTTGTGATAGTGACAAAACTAGGTAATAGTTACACAAGTATATTCCTCAATACGTGATTTGATTTAATTTACTTCAGCTAACTAGGCTCCTGCTTTGTTTACGTGAGCTCGTTTTATAGACGTGAAGCTGTGTAATAAGTTCCTTAAACAGCATATCTTTGTGTTTACGAGATTGACAAAACTAGTTAATAGTTACACATGTATATTTCTGAATACGTGATTTGACTTAATTAACTCCAGGTAACTAGTCTCCTGCTTTGTTTACGTGAGGTCGTTTCAGACGTAAAGCTGTGTAATATGTTCCTTAAATAGCATATCTTTGTGTTAGTGATAGTGACAAAACTAGGTAATAGTTATACAAGTATATTCCTGAATACGGAATTTAACACTATTAACTTGCTTACGAGACTGCTAACCTGTTTACTTGAGCTAACTCCAGACGTAACGATCTGAATTATCTTGCTGAAATAACATGCCTTCGTATACAGTTACTGAGTATTACTAATATAAGAACATTTAAAAATTATTATGATAATATTAATTGTGTAAAGAAGACAAAACTATAAAAAGGCCATTGAAACAACCTTTTAATTCTTTATAATATATTAGTCATTTTACACTTTTATTATTTTTCATACACAGAAGAAAGGAAAATAAACATATTCCCTGATCGTTTTAAACCTTTAAGCAGCATACAAGTGCAAATTTTACGCCTTAGAACCTGCTTGTTTACTTTTAAGATATACTGTCGATATATTAAGGAAACTAAATACCAAAGCTCTATATTGTGAGATGATACTATACTAAATAACATAGTTGAGATAGGGACTAGTGTTTTCTACAAATTTGCCTGATTGAAACTTATTTAGACATAAAAAAAGCATTTGATACAGTAGATAGTATCTTACTGGCTAAACTCTATAATTGTGGAGTTGGAGGAAATGCTTGTGAATGGTTTGATAGTTATTTATCTTTTCATGTACAATGTGTTAAAATAAATAATTCCATTAGTGAACTTGGTCAGTTGAAATATGGTGTTCCACAGGGATCAGTTTTGGGTCCAATCCTATTTTTAATATTTATTAATGATCTATGTTCTGCAAAGTTAAGAGGCCATTTAAAGTCATTCGCTGATGACACTGCCCTTACTTATCATGGCAATAGTTGGAACACAGTTAGAGTTAACATGAATCATGATTTAAGATGGTTATATTGGAGGTTTGTAGAAAATAAGTTAGCTCTAAGTCCTGAAAAAACAATATATGTAAACTTTTCCCTGCGAAGTTTATTATAGTTATACCAAATAATTTGTTTTATCCTTGTTTAGGGTGCCTCTGTGATTTTAAATATTGTAATAACTGTGTAAAAATTTTATGTAGTGATAATATTAAATACTTAGGTTTATTTATAGACAAGGAATTGAGTTGGAAATTGCATATAAATAATTTAAAGAATAATTTAAATAATCTATTGCGGATAACATATTTCTTAAGGGATTTTTGTCCTGTGGACACTTTAAGGTTAATATATTTCTCACTTGTGCAAAGTAGGTTGGAATATGGTTTGGCGATTTGGGGATGCACTTATATCAGTAAAAGTTTGCCATTGATTAAACAACAAAAATGTTTTTTAAAGGTTATTGCTAGGAAGAAGCTCACTGATCGATCTTCGCCTCTGTACTTTGAGCTTAATATATTGCCCCTTAGACATCTTTATGTATATAAGGTACTAGTTATTTTCTTTAAAAGATGTGGAAATATACCTGGTGTTGAAGGATTGTATAGAGAGAGATTAAGAAATAGAAACAAATATGAGATTCCTAGACCTTTTCTGACATACTATAAAAAACATATGAATATATTGGTCCTAAACTTTTTAATTCATTGCCTGATAAAATTAAAGAAATTAAAAATTATGATAAATTTAAAAGAGAGACTAGGAAATGGTTATTTGAAATAGATGATGTAGGATTATTGTTCTGATTATATTTTTAAATTGTTTGTTACATTATTATCTCAGCTTATGGTGGTATTATGATTCAGTTGTAGCATATTCGTATTAAAACTCTATTGTTTGTTATCTTTTTGTATTATATTGTCTATGGTACTTTCTGTTGCCCTTATCCATTTGTATTTGGAATTTGGTACTGTAATTGTAGTGAGTTTACCTTGTTAATATTGTTATGCTTTCTTGTTAATATTGTTGTTCTGATTAGATTCATATTATTTTGTTAATGTTGAATTTTTTTAAATTTAGACACAGCCTGAAACTGTTATTTAAGAAGGTAGGGTATATTATTTGAATTTGTTATTAATATTTATTATAATCTCGGAGAGATTTTTTTTTAGAAGGAAAATGCGGCAATAGCAGGAACTGTAGTATATGATGGAGCCCCAAATTAGGCTTGCCTTTGGGGTCCTATTTGTTTCCTCTTTATATATTTGCTATGGAAATATTGATTTATGTAAAATTATTTATTTGTTATTGTGAAACAGGTTAAATGTAATGAAAATCTTTATTATTGTAATCTATGTATAAACTTTTTTGGAGGAAATAAACATTATTATTATTATTATTATTTGATGGAGTGGAGAAAACTCAAACTATAGAATATATATTTTGATACTTGTCTTCTATTACATACCTCCATTAAGAGTAATAAATTCATTAAATCTTGTAACAATAACTAAAAGCACACTGAGCCTCACTATCATCATAAAAATGTCAAGATTTATGTCATCTCTAAAAATCATTGCAACTAGTTTACATGTTGTTAGCGAACTCAGATTTGATTACAAAATTTTTACTTGTAAATTGAATGTTGTAAAATTTAAACACTAAACAAATGTATTTTAGCAAATCGTTAAACTTGCCTGCTTTCATAAGACGTGTTATTTAGTATTGAAATTATATTCAACCCATTTGTTGTCCTTAAGCTAGAAAAATAGAAGCTTCAGCGTCACTTTTTGCTACTACCGTATCCGGGTAGAAGGATTATTATTTCATCTACAAAACAAATTTAGTTTTACAACGTATCTACAAAACATTGTTGTATATGTCTTATAGTTTGTTTTACGAACACATTTTGGAGTACTATAAAATCAACTCTTCTTTTTTATGATTTGCCTCTGTTTATTTTTTTCAACTATGCTTTCATTCATTCTCATTCCATTCTTCAGTACTTATTTTTTTAGACATAATTATTAAATTTTATTAGATTTTTTTACCGATAAAAGTTTGGTGAGTAAAGCAGAAACCAAAATTTTAAGTGTATTATAATCTAAATAATTTTTAAAAAACGCACTTTTAAATTCCATATAATTTTATTTTATTTTACTATTTAAAAATTAAGAGTGAACGTTTACTCTCCTTCAAATTGGGAAAGTACCACGTCAGCCTTTGATTATATTGTATATAAATGTAAAAATAAAAGATGAGTTACGATTTATTAATAATTAAAATCTGGTAAAGTCAAACTTAAGAGTCCATTGAACATAAGGTTTTTTTGGATAAGCATAGTAACTATATTAATGAGAAATGTATACTTTAAATAAATGAATCATACGATATTGACAAGGAAATTTAAATATGATATATTAAAAAATAAGAATGCATGTAAACTATGCCAAAGCAACAGTGTTTTTTAATCAAGTAATTTCAAAGAACAAAAAGGTTGCCACATATGTATGACCAAGTCATTATAATTAACACAACATTTTATACAATGTATTTTGCTTTGGTTTAGCATGAAATAATATATTATGTTTTATTGGGCTTCGCAATGTTTAAATTAGAATGTTTTGATTTAATGTCAACTAAAACTACTCTTTGCGTTTTTATTCCATACAGAACAAGTATTGTTGCTGACTGCAATAATATTTGACTAGAAACACGAGGTATTTATGATGTTAATGTGTTTCAAGCTATTTATAAAACATAAATATTATGTTTAAATCACATAAATATTTGAAGGCAAATTCATTTTATTTACTTGGAAATTAACTTTATTCATCGTTTTCAATTCATATTTAATTGGTTTTTATGAATGTTATCAATAAGTTTCTTTAAAGCAATTTTTTAGTTTATTTTAACCAGTTTTTCATCATTGTATATCATCAAAAACTATGTTTTATTTATTTTTAAATTAGACATCCCATTATAGTTTTGGTAGAAAAATGTACATACTGTTTACATTAAAATTTTGGTGCTGTGAAAATTGTCAAACTTCAAATGACATGTTACATAAAAAAAGGTTTTCTAAAGCGTTAACATGTGTTATTTTGAGAAAATAACATTTCATGCTTTCTCAGGTGTAAGTTCCTTTGCTGACGTGGAACATTGTGGAAATAAATCATGATTGTTATTTTAGGGTTTCCCGTAGTTTCCGTGTTTTTCTGTAATGAGTCACGTTGTCACTCCCCTCCTACCCCTTCAAGAGTTGTTTGTACTGGTAACAAGTATGTGGCATTCCTTTAATATTTCATTAGTCACTATTTATTTATTCATTAAGTAAAATAAAACAACTTGAAAATTAATATCTAAATCTTCCTGTAACCCCGGGTCAAGGTGTTATTTACAGTATTTGCACCACCAAACGTTTCGCCCATGCTGTGATGTGGCATCGTCAGTTGTATCTTTCGAATTCCCTCTAAATACCTCAGTTGTTATCTCACAGAGATACAACTGAGTATGCATGGGAGAAACGTTTGGTGATTTAAATACTGTAAAAAACACATTAACGTGGTCGTTACCGGAAACTTTAGTTATTAGTAATAATTTAGTCGTTAGTAGTTACTAAACCATCCGCTTATGTCTACGAAATAAAATAACTTAAAAATTAATTTCAAAGATCCACATATTTTAAAGTAATTCTTTATGAATAATTGTTTATTTAAAATACAAATTATCCCAAAGTTAATCAGTGTAATTTTGATGCAAAACAATTAGTTGTAAAGAAAAAAATTCATTAAATTTACAGTTTTCAGATTACTTTTAAGCAAAATGTAGTTTAAATAGTTTACACATGGCACAAATCTAATCTGCAAAGAATATTAAATGATATTCCTAATTTTTAATGAAGAGTATCCTTTTTCTTTTATTTATTTATTTTTTTTTTAAAGTTGTGTAGGCTAACATATATTCAAACGTAAAAACTATTCTCCTGCCTTAAATTATGAAAAAATAAATTAGTAAGTTATCAGTACAATCTATACAATTAAAAGCGTTCATAAATTCTACAAATAACACGTTGTTTAGGCTGCTTTGTAATTGTTAACTTAAATTAATACTGCATTATTTTAATAAAATACGCCACCCTTTTCCAATCCTTCTATGCATTTTTCCCTCCTAGTTCTATTTTATCTGACCCCAAGTAAAAACAACTAAACATTAAAATAATAAAATGCTTACCATTCTCTCATATTGTTAAAATATACATTTATGAAACGTATTATTAATATTCCTTCGTAATTTTTTGAATTATTTTTTATGTCAGTGTCACCCATTACTCACCCTAAGGTAAATTATTATCCTTAGAGCGAGCCGATGGCCAGCGGTCTAAGGCGTCAGGACTTTGAGCTTGGGTTAGAGATAGCGCTGGTTCGAATCCACCCTTGACTGGAAGATATATCAGTAATATTCACCTTCTACTGTACTGGTTCACCCCCTTACTCTGTCTGAATAAGTTCCTCGCAGAGATAACACAAATATCACCACTCATGTTTGCCTACGTCCAGCACAAGCAACGGATCGGTCCATTTTGGAGGCCCTTTCAGCCATTAACACGAAATATAAGCTAGGAGAGCTAACAAAAGGTCTAATTGGACGCATTATAAATATCACGTAAAAATGAATACGTTTACGAGTGGGGGTGTGTAAATACCATTGTACGTGTATGGGTGGGGTGTGTAAATACTACTGTACTTGAATGGGTGGGGGGTGTCAGTAATACTGTACGTGTATGGGTGGGGGGTGTAAATACTACTGTACTTGAATGGGTGGGGGGCGTCAGTAACACTGTACGTGTATGGGTATGCACGTGAGTCAACATGAATAATAAAACGTTTTTTTCAGGTACTTCTTACTACCTTATATTAAATATAAATATAAGTTACTTGTTATAAGTTATACTTGACAAACAAATGTTTTTGTTCCTTCTAAACACTTGTAACGGTGATCATCTAAAATATAAAAATATCTATCAACAAACAAGTCTTGAACAGTACAACGCCAACAAAAAACTTTTAATTAACAATTTCGTAGGTGTCAAAAATATATAAATTAATATTATTTATGTCGAAGAAGAATATAATTTCTTTCATTTTATTGATCCATGTATTAAATAATGTGAAAATAACAATAAATTAAAAATACTGGGTCGAATAAAAAACTATTGCAGTTAATTTTCCCCGATCACAAAGAGTAAGTCTGTTTCATCTAACACTTACTATTGACATATTACACACTAAGTGATGATGTATTACAAGCGACCATGCACAGCAACTCTGTTAAGCTTACTTCGTTCACTGTGTGAAAGGATATATGCAAACAACAAGTAATCACTCAGTGTCATGAAGTTTCTTGTTGTGATCGATTGTGTTAGTTAGAAACTACGGTGTAATGTATCTCTAGGGGATGATTACCTAAAGTGCATAGGCCCACTTTGAAAGCTAAAACGAGGAAATATTTAGCATATTTTACCGTTGTGTAACGTGTGAGTTATATCCCCAATGTTTGAAAGCGGAAAAGTGTTTAGTAAATAATTTGAAGTAACTTGTCAGGTAGAATAATATACTTAACCATATATATATATATATATTAGTAAAAATAATGATGCACAAAATTACCAAATCATACAATTTTAATTTCGTAAGTTGTAAGTGTGTCCGTACGTTTAATTTTAAAACGACAAAGAAACATATTACTGCATCAAA
Organism: Stictocephala bisonia; assembly: GCA_035578905.1. Taxonomy (NCBI): domain Eukaryota; kingdom Metazoa; phylum Arthropoda; class Insecta; order Hemiptera; family Membracidae; genus Stictocephala; species Stictocephala bisonia. The sequence goes on from JAQJVL010000440.1 coordinate 707,669, forward strand.
GTATATAGTTCAAATTTGTTTTTAGTTATTAAACCTACCTTTTAAATGGATATTTTTGAGTAATCTAAATATGATTTTCTGTCTAGGGATTTATAATTATAACGATAGGAGAAAAGTATTTTAACTGAATTTTAATTTACCGGGACTGGTGTAAAAACAATTAAGAGTAATCCTGTCCAAACGCTCGGAGGAAGATTAAGTCGTCCTTCATTGGAATCGGAAAAGATTTTAGTTTAAAAAAATATAATTGAATTCCTCATAAATATCTTTTCAACTATGAATCTTTCAAGTATAGTTTTTAAATGGTTTATTTCAGTTTTAGAACTGGTGCATATATTACTATAAAATTTGATAGAATTTTTTCAATACAAAACTAAAATTTAATAATTTACTAATGTCATATTACCGTTGTACAGGCATTACTTCAGTAATTATATCAGGAAATTTACTAATTCTGTAGATATTTAACCCTTTCACCGAGGGAGGAAGTTGTGAGTTACAGCTTTCAACCTTACGGTCTACTCGTTGGGTGTCACGATGAAGACTGAAGTCAGACATGTTTATAATTGTTGTTCTCTTTCGAATTTTAACAATATATTGTTTCCTTCGTTATTGTCTCAACGCATACACTTTAGACAATAATCATAATGAACAAAACGATGCGGAGAATTGGAAACGTTCAGCCATGATCGAGTAGGAAGCAGATCGTAGCAATGTCTATACGTTAAATTGGTGTACGATTTGTCGTACACTATAAAATCCAGGCCGGGACGCTTCCGCATAGGTCTTTTCAACTCGTCGTGAATTTGCGGGGCCTTCTGAATGACGGATTGTTTTTTTAATCCACGCTGGAATTGTAAATACGTGTTCTATTGACTCACACTTAACTGTTGAAATATTCGACCACTATATTTTCTATACACTCTTAATCATTTATGTACTTGTTGAACTTGAGTCGGTGCAGTTTTCTAATCTCGCATATGTTCTGTTTTCATGTTCATCGACAGATTCACGGCCACGCCATTGGTAATGATGCAGTAATCGAAGTTCTTGGTAAGACGTCCCAAGTCGAACAGCTTCTGCCACGAGGCCGTCGTTCGTTACGTCACACAAACTCGTACTGAACAAACTAGAGATCGTTCCTAATTATGTGAAACACGTTGAAAGACTTTGAATTTTCCGTCACGTACAGTCGGTATTTCTGAAACAGGTTGTAAACCCGTTGCCGGTCAACACCGTTTGACAAGTAATAGCTTTTGTAAAATTAATTAATAAGATACGAAGTTTCTACGGACAGCTCGAACAAGTCCGTAACTTCCTTAGTATCGTATCCATATCCTGCTGAGACAGGTTATCACCGAGTATTGGACAAAAGATTGAGGCAAGACCACATTTCACTGCACATCGCTGCACTTGTTGTCCGACAGGCTGGTCTGTCTCACCATTCGTTTGAGGTTCGAGTATTTTTCACTCATCACAACTCTAACACCCCTTTGAACGCATAGTTTACTTACTAGATACCTGTTATTATAGACAGAGAACGTCATTAAGTACCAAACTACGATACGGTTCAGAATCCCTCACACTACACGTCCGATATAAGGGTCGGTGGGGCTGTAAGGGCTAAGTTAGTCTTAGATTACAATAATATTATGTATTTGGACTTTATATTGTATCGTAAAAAAAATAAATTAACTATATGAAAAGTATTTATTTATAGAGGCAACATTATTGTCAGATCGCTATCCACCCCCTCTTACGTTTCTACTCTTATATTGTAAGGTAGCAAACTAATGTAATTTAAGCTTAATATATTAAATATTAGCGAATATTTAATATATTAATAATGATATATTTTAATTCATTACTAATATATTATTAATAATGATTTATATAATTAATTCATATATTTAATATATTAATATATGAATAATGTGAAAACACATAAACAAGAATAATTAAAATATAGTTTGAAGAGTGCCCAATTTGATGCTAAGAAATTAATAAAATCATTTCTTTTTTTCGGGGGGGAAGCGGTGGAGGGCCAATACCACCATGCGCGAATGGATGAGTGGGCCTGCCTTCGTGTATTTATGTACAATAGCTGGTAATACAATTAATTTCAGTTCTATGTAGTTACTAATAAAAATAATAGTGTCTACTGATAATATACTGTTAAGTTTCGTTGCCAATGTGTCAAAGAGAATGTATTGTCAATGTGCCTTATCTCGTTTCCACTCAATCGCCTATGTCAAAGGAATCCATTATCAGGCGTATATACTAACAGTGAGGGGATTTGATGGGCAGCACAGAGATGTATGACGCTGCTGTTGAAAGGGTCAGTGATAATGTTGATATGTCATGTGAAGCTCATACAGATATATCTATTTCATTCACAATAAATAAATATACATTTTATGATCGATTTAAAATAGCACAAAACTCGTAGAGCTTTGATTCTACCAGTTTTTTTTTTCTTTTAGCTGCTTTATTACCATAAAAATTAGGAAAATTTAAACGTAATTGTCCACTAAATATTTATATATTTAAATATACCGATCATGTTAAACTTAAAACAGCAGTTTTTCTTTATGTAAAAGGTATAAAATAAATAGTATGGTATGGTTAAAAATATGTTTTAAAACTATTTGACTTTGGCAATCAATATTTATTATTTACCACAGATCAAATTCATTTTAATCGTATTAATTGTGTTTTACTATAATTTGCATTATTGGTAAAGTAATATTTGTATTTATTGTGCTGCTAACCCTCTTGTGTGAAGCAACTATAATAAGTAAAATAACTCGTTTTCAGTAAAAAAAAAAAAAAAAAAAAAAAAAAAAAAACAGATGAAATATATTAGGCAGCTCAGCTAAAGCATATCAAATGAAAGTATCACGCACACTAACGTCATATGAACCTCTGGTTTCATTAAAACGTGTTTTGAAGCAAATAACGCTTAATGAATAATGTTCCCGCAGCATATTGTACCTAATACTTTCAAAAGAAACTTTGGTTTACTCATTTTACCAATTAGTAGAGACTTTAACTAACTGTCGGTTGATTTTTATATAGGCTTGTTGTACTTTCTTTCAAGTAAACCTTATTTCAAAAACATAATTTTTTATTAAAAAGCACTTACAAAAACAAAACCTTTTTTTATGAAAGAAACATACATCATATAACTAGGACAATAATTTATTTATATTTAAATATATATTATTCAAATAACTAACTTTTTTCTATTTAAATATATAGTTTATTTAAATAAATTGAATCAAGATAAATACGGTGTACGTGCTGTGAAGTATGATATATGTGGAGAGTTTTACTTATTTTGCTTGAAACTTAGTCTTTAGGTTAGAGGTTTAGGCAAAATCATACTGCATACAGTTTTTGTTACATCCTACTTAAACGTAAAACTTAACCTCTAAAATTCCATTTACGAATAACCTATTGCTTTTTAGGTAAGCACTATATTTATTCCATATAGTATATTCCTTTACAACCTGTGCATAATTTTACCTTCATTAAATAAAATTTGATGTTTGATCATTTTTATAAATTTTATTTTATATTTATATTTTCAAAATATCTATAAATAAGATTTGAAACATTTTTCTTTGGTGCAACGTATCCATTTTCCCTGACGCAAATGCAATCTGTAGCTTGTTAGTTTTCCATTACATGTCTACAGTTCCTATCTAAAAATATTTTATTTAGAACTTTAGAGTTGAAATTGATTTTTAAAAAATTCAAAAAAATAAGAAGAAAATAAATCAGGCATTTAGAATTATCATTTTTAATTTGTACTTTATTCCATAATATGGTAAAATTCATTATATTATAGTTTATATATAACATAGTCTGATGAGCGTCTAAATCCATTACAGCATTTTGAAAGACGTGAATAAAATGTTTGATTGTTCTTATATTATAAAAAGTATTTTACTTGTAAAGTAGATACTATTCTGTAATGACTGTGTTATAAAATATCATGAATAAACATTTAAATAATTTTTACTGTTTATATATTATTAAGGTTGTCATTTATTACATACATGAATGAAATGTTTACGAATTTATAAATTAATTTATGTCACTATTTATATGTTCAATGTTATGTGACTTTTTTCCATGTAAAGAGAAGTAGGACCCACTTTATTTATATTATCCCGACGGTACTGTTTAGTGTATTGTTACACACTTAATATGTAACCACAGTCATATTAGTTCCTCTAACATAGTAATAGAAAGAAAATAGAAAATTTAAATATAATAGAACATTTCCCCTAATGATAATGTAGTAGTACTTAAGTAAATTCTTTACTGGCATCTATAAAAAAGAGAAACTCTTAACCCCAAAAAATATATTAAAAAATGTATAAATGCATTTAAAAATTATCAAGAAGTATACGCTTAGCACCTTTTTTTACTTTGGCAACATCTTATTGTAACTATAAAAAAATGCAATCATATAAAAGCACTTACTGTAAAAAAGAATAAACAAAGTGTTTTGCTAAGATTCAACTATTATTTATCTACTGGCAGTCAGACCTAAAATATATAGATTAAGAAAGTATTAACTAAGGATTGTGTTTTATACAAATGAACTGTCTTTTACCGAATTAATTTTCTAGAAATTAGAATTATTAACGCATTAATTTTTAATTTTTCCAATAATGCATTTTGATTATCTAGAATTTCTTATTTATATTCTTAGAATTTACTGTTATTTGTTTCTTGTCTAAAGATATTAAACTGTTATTGTGCATACAAAATCCTTAATAATGTTGTTAATATTTGCAAAGATAAATAGTCTTTGTTATATATATAATGAACAATATTATTATTTGCAAAACATTAATGCATTATCACCATTGAGTATTTTGATACAGCGTTCTGTTTGAGGCTAAATAAAAAATCATTTTAATATTTTACTTTGAGGTATGATACTAAATTAGACTGTTCTTCAGTACGACCAGTGACAAATATGATTCAAGATTAGATCGAGTGGCTTAAATTATTATTGCAGTAAAACAGTTTTGTTAAATTCAAGCTTTATATTGTTTCAAAAAATGTAAAGCAATAAAAATATCCTGTATAACTTACTATATGGACATAAAAAGTTGGAATTATAAACACTTCAGGACTACATAATAATAAACCGTATATACAAAAAATAACTAAATATACGCTTAATCCTTTTCTCCATCCATACGATATACATACCGAGTATATATTAATATCAAATATACCACCTCACTTCTCACTCAAATCAAAATTAACTGGAATACGTAACGGTTTTCATAATTTTTTTTTATTCCACTAATACTCTATGAGAGTTTCTTATAGTGCTTGTAAATGAACGAGATATCAATATGTTCCTGCTGGCGTACGGAGGTACCAACAGAAACTAAACAAATATCCCAATTTAAGGAAATGAAAATCTACAAAACCATCATCATAGATCAGATTAACTGAGTACAATTTATCATGATCCAGATGCAAAATTAAAAACGTTAAGATGCAAAACAACTATGAAAAATTCAACGACTGGATAATACAAAAGGCAAAAGGCAAAACACTACTTTTAAGATATAACATACTTTCAAACCTGATATAGAAAAATTTAAAGATTTCCTGTGAAGTACTATCATCAATAATGAAGTCTGAAGATAAATGGATATAGAGGAATTTATGGAGTAAAAGTTAAAAATACAAGTTTAACACTGGGGCTGAGAATATTACAACTATACTAAGACAAAAAAAAAAAAAAAAAAAAAAAAAAAAACAATAATTAACAACACTGATAAGACATTGTTACTATTATAATTTAGCCACACGTTAGGAAGGAAATGTAGCTTAGTCGAATCAAATTTGACAATATTATATAGGATAAAAGAGAAGGTATAGTTAATTTAAAAGAGCTAAGAAAGTGATGAAGGATAAATAAATTTAACTATGAGATCAATTTTCAAAATCTTTGGCTAAATTATACTGTACTACAAGTGGAGGAAACTCCAATATATATTTTTTAATGCGATAATTTATAGCAAAACGTCAATTAGATGTAGGGGTGGCGAAAATTTCCAGGGACAAATAAGTTAACCTTATCATCTATATATGACTAGGACTGTGAAATGTCGTATATAGTTGTGACAACATTATATTTACATTTACCTGTATAAGGTATGATTAATGTCCCAGAAATTGTGATCTTGGGACATGGTAAGATAAAATAAACGGCTTGAAACGTAATTTTTGGTTTCCAAATATAGTAAAAATACATCCAAAAATATTTGAAGGAGCGAATGAGAAAAATAGTATCAATCATGGTTTAACAAGTTTTAAGGTTCACCAATGTTCGGGAATGTTTAAGCAGTAACCATCGAAATAGTTTTGATCGAACTAGCTAAATACAAAACGTAGTTTCCTGAATACCAAACTAAGTTGTGTCTGTTAGTATTAACCTTGTTGTCGGCAATAGTGGCTCAGTGAGGACAACCTTGTTGTCGGCAACCCAGCTAGTTGAGGACAAAGTGTTTGGAAGATTGTAGGTGATAGATTGGATGCTCGGTCCTCTTAATACCGATATGGCATCCGCTTAATGGTTGCTATCGGCGTGGATACTACTAGAGAAGTCTGGGGTATCCATGTTGGGTGGTAATCATTTTACGGATGTTGTGTGGGGGAGATAACTGATTTATCAGGCTTGTCAATTAGCTGAAAATCAGACCAGCACTACGTGGTTCGGATTCCACGTAAAGCTGTAGGTCCCTTAGTTGCCCTGGCTGTTGGGCTATTAATAAGTTGCCCATTCTGAGAAACAGTTGAACTCAGTTAGTAACCAGACTACACTCATATAATCATTCATATTCACCTTAAAATACCAACAACGTTGTGTCGGTGTCTCATATGTAAGAATGTAAGAATGTTTGAACCAAATCATTAATTTAAGTTCAGTTGTAATTACTACTTTCAATAATTATTAATAATGGCTTTACACATCTTTAATGAGGGTCTCTTTTATTTTCTAGGTTCATTAATATTAACTTCTATGCTATATATGTTACTTTTAGAATGAATCCTGAATGTTATTACAAATAAGGTTAATTGTTATAGGATAGGGTGATCCTAGTTATAAAGTGTAGGATACTTATGTGTCCCCATTCGGTGGGTTAAGAGCGTAAGTCACTTATTGTAATTTTTTTAAATGTTATCATAGTCATTTATTTATACTTTTACCATTATTATGTATTTTATTATATTTAACGTAATTTTCAATCAGACATAAGTGTCGGGGGTACATTCTTATTCTTTATTCAATTTCAATCTTTATATTTACTAAACAATCATAGTTATAGATATTGGTTATATGTGAAATAAAATCAAAGCCAGTAGTCTATAAATATTGAGCTGCTTATTTAGTGCAATAAGAAATTTAAACGACTATTTAAGCAGGTTGAAATAAATATAATACTCTTTTTGTGTCAATGGATATTATTTTCTCGTATTAAATTTGCCATTTAGTTTTCTCAATTAACACAATAACATAAAACTACATAACTAAACTAGTTCATAGCATTTTAGCACTCAATCATAACACATTGTTAAAAACATTATTTGCATATTCCCTGCACCATTCTCGTCATCAAAACAATGTACAAACAATGGACTATTTTATATAATTTCGGAAACTAAAATGATCTAATTTTAAAAGGACTTTTTATTTTACTATTTCCCACTCATTGAACATCCTTATTAAATATGAAGCTTATAATTGATATATTTTATGAATGACAAGGTTTTAAAATTAAGACTGTCTACGACCAGCTAACGGACCTCATCCTATAACCCTTTTTGACATTTTTTCAATGTCTTATTTTTTGTGGCGGCCAAAATATCGTCCAAATAAAAAAAACTTGTTTGTAGTTTTTTGCATTGAACAAAAGCAATAAGAAAAGAAAGTGATGAGATATATTATGACTAAACTAACATATAATTGTTATTTGTGGTATATTTTGCGAAGGAAAAATTATCTTCTGTCACGTGACACTTGGTAGTGCTTTTGTGGTGGTCCAAATAACAAAATTTTTCTCGTGATAATTACTTTTTTTAAGTCATTTTACTAACCGTCACTTTAATGTATGATAGAAATAATATCGGATAAATAAACGAAATAAAATTGCCATTTTTTTTTATAGTAAACATTTTATAGACAAATATTACCATTGGCTTAGTCAAAGAAACACATTCTTTATCGTATAGCACATTATTCATTTCTAAGACGCCAATCGTCAAGATATGGGCGAATATGAGGAGTGAATGTGTGTGATGTTTGCAGATGAACGAATGTAGTCATTGTTACTATCTGAGTTCAACTTAGTTTAGAAAGGACTATTTATTATTAGCTCAATTACCAGACCAACTACAGCTTTACATAGAATCCGAACCACGTAGTGTTAGTCTGATTTTCATCTAACTGACAAGCCTGACACTCATTTCTCTTCCCTACACAACATTCGACTACCATCGAACATGGACACCCGAGACTTCTCTAGTAGTGTACAAGTCGATGACAACCAATGAGTGGACGCCGCGTCGGTATTAAGAGAACCAAGCATGGAACCTATCGCCTACATTCTCCCAAACACTTTGTCCCCAAGTAGCTGGGTTACAGCACTACGCTACAAGTGCCTAAATTATACATTATGGAGGTTTTTTAACTATGTGATACTTATAACTAACACTCCTTGATGTTGGGTGGAAAATTCTAAAAAGGAATGTCTAATGTAATGGGAAAATAAAAGTTAAAAAAAAACTGTCTCGAAAGTACTTACCTCGTATACATCAAGATAAGCTGATAAATTATAAAAAATTATAAAATAACCTACTTAAAACTATATATTGCATGTTAATTTCTAACCACTAAAAAATAAGATGGTAAAAAGGGTATCTCTTTAGTTTTATCCAACCAAATTAATTGTATCAACTTAAGTTAATATGCGTCAAACCTGCCTGCGTTACTCCTAATTTATATGTATATTCAAATTGTAAAAATTGTTATCGTAGCGCTGTAAATATATATTATTTTAAAATTACAGATAACCAAAGAATTGAACAATAGATAACAAAACCTATTAGTAATTGAATGCACTTCAAAAGTAAATATTGTAATCCTATTATAGTTAATAATACGACAAAACTTTTAAAATTTTATTATTAAATGACCAATTATATTAACATTGAAATGTAATTGTTAGTTTAAAGTTGTTATTATATAAAATAACAATACTGGATGTTTATTTCAAAGAACAAGAAATTCCCTAAGAGCTATTGTAAACAAAAATAGAGATTTCTCTAATAATTCTATAGTATATTATAGGGAAAACGTAGTTCTTGTTGAATAGGGTTAAGAAAATAACAAAAGGAGATCACTAAGCCGTCGTTAGATATACTTTATTCAGTTCAAGTAGCTTTTAGTTATTCCAATATCACCCAATATTGTTGAACTGTTAAATGAGTGCATTTCTTTCTTGTAACAAAAGGCATTATGTTAATGTTAATATTATTTACCATTAATATTATAAGGGTTTGCTTGTATAACCTAAGACAAAACGCACTCATTTAGTGAGATATAGAACGATCTTGATGTTAATGGTTTTACAACGTGTCCCTTCCCTTAACAGGTGTTTCAACATAATTTCATTAGTAGCTCTCAAAGTGGAATAGTTATGTAGTGCTTGCCCACACATGGCAGCGCCCAACAGTCATACTTGTTGGTATCTCTGAGGAAGATGAAATGATACCATAGACTATAGCTTCAACTAATCTTTAGGTTTTCTTATTTATGTTTATCTTTAAAAACCTTCCATAGGCATAGGATATAAATATAAATGAATAAGTAATTCCTCTTATAAGTAAAATGCTTTGTCAGGGGTGAAAACATTCTTAAAATATAAATCTTAAATGACTGCTAAATTAATTGCAATAGAAAAAGTAGATAGGGCATTATGACTTATGAATATTATGATAGTAGGGAAAAACACTGAATATCATTGTTTGATTTTAAGATATAAAACCGTAAATTATTCATTTATGAGAAGTAAAAAGGTTTACTTATTGAACGCATTAGAGATAAACTGAGTGACATTCCTGGCATTATAAAAGAAACATCATATCTTAGGGAAAATACTATAAATTAATATACTCTAACCAGCCCGAGTATTTTTGACGTATAGATAAAAATGTATAGTGCTTTATAAAACAGGGTATGCTTGTAAAATAATAATTAATCAGAAAACCTATACTGTTATTTTCTAATACTTCTAGTAAGTTATTAATGAATAAAAATGTCCATGTATTTCCATCTTATATAACTCATACTTAGTAAAAAGCATGTCTTACTACCTTTAAACGTATTATAATTTAAATACTAAACAAAGATCGAAACAAAAATATATTAAACTGCGTTTATATGTTGAAGAGTGACTCTAGGTTCGCTGAACATTTTACGTTATTATATTATAACATATTCAAAATAAACTGTCCGTGATCTCCAGGTAAAAATTTTAATTTAAAATCTTAAAATACAGGACATTTTAATGCTTGAGTAGCTTGCGGTGTTAGAATCCGAAAAGCCCTAGAATTACATAATATTTAGATTGTCTTAAGATATCGAGTTACTTAATTATATGTTATAAAATATGTTACCAGTAATTTCTTATTACTTTCTATAATTTTTGTTATATTTTTAATAAATAGTTTTCAATCTCTTAACTTCACCTGCCAACTCCGATGTATACAGATCTCTGCATAGAGTTCATTCGGAAGAAAACTACCGACCGTTAGATCTACATTGACTTTTACTTTGAACGTTTCACTCTTAAGTCCACAACCTTGTAGTGGTAACAATCTGGCAAACGTAGAATGTCTTGATCACTTAATGTATTGAATGCTTGAAATTTATTTTCGAATCGCTTTTGGAATAAAAAAGAAGTCAACTCACTTGTATTTTTATTGAAATCAGACTAAAATTTCCAAAACGTGACACATAATATTGCTGCTTAGTTTTATGTATTTTAAAACAAAATCAATGTAATATTATTACACCTCAAAGTAAAATTTTTATAAATATCACAAAATGTTTATTTATTAAGTAGATGGGTTATTCTTTTAGCAATACCATTAGATATTGGTCACAATTTCCTATAATAATGAATGAAATACGTTAATGAAACGTACAGTTAGCAAAATATTTTTAAATTGTTGAATAAATATGAATTATACTTATTGATGAAAACAAGCGAGTCAAAAACATGATAGGAATAATAGCTATATGCACATACAGTAAAGTGACTATGTTGTGTACTGTTTATTCTTAGAATCTAAAACAAGCTAAAATAATAACCTATTGCTCCATTAGTAGATTATTTTATAAAATCTACTTAATTTATGAAAACTCAAAAATTTATATAAATCTTAACGGTTTACACACACATTCTCAATTAGTGATAACCCCCAAAATATATGTGTTAGGTTAAACTCGACATAAATACGAAAATGTTTTCAATAATTTAACTGTCACTACGTCTGTATTTAGCCAGTGTTTACCTTTACAAAATTAGCGTACATAATTTACACATTATTTGCATATTCAATGCCTCGTCCTTGTAATGAGCACATTGTTTTTGTTATGAATATATCTAACAAGCTACGCCACTGTGTTGTGTGAACCAATATCGGCTCAGCTAAATACACAATTGTTATATAACATGACAATTCCACTGCAATATTGCATGTTGTTTCTAAATAACAGTATTTTTGGATATTTATGTTACGTTTTTTATTTAGGTTATAAAACATTTTATCTTATTCCTACTGCAAAAATATTATAATTTGATAGTTCAACAATAATTGAACTGAAACTAATTATTATTATTTTTTTAATATAGTTTCTTAGTAAAACTTTCTATAAGTTCTACAGAAGATTCATTTTAATTTTTAACCTTCAGATTAAATTATATTTGAGTAATGAGATGTACCTTTCTGTCATAATTACTTTAAAAATGATTTGCTCCAAAAGCTACAAACAAAATGAAAGACCTTCACAATGTATTTCCTTGTAGGACAATTTAAGCCTAATAGATTTATTACCCTAATATTCAAAAGATTGATATCACAAAACTAGTCCATTATATAATTGTTTTCGTGTTCAAGTGTTCATAAAAGTATGTTTCAATATGTATTTCACCTATATATACACAATTATTAACGAACATACAGGGTGTCCCGTAAGCTAACGATAATACTCAAAGGGGTGACACCAATAATACCAAATTAGAAAACATGACCCTAGTAAAAGTCGCTCAAAAGGGTAATAGGCAAGCCAATGACTAACCAAATAACAAAACATAACTCTAGTAAAAGTCGCTTAGTTGTTTTTAGCTATTGACACTTTTATCAAAACCACAAAAATACTGTATATGCATTAGTTTAGATGCACTTCAGCTACACAACTAGGAGATTTGTTATAATTTTGTCATGAAATTAAAGCTATGATGTAAAAAAATCTGGTTTAACATAAAACAGGTGATCTTCTTCACTGTTTTCTTATTGACATAAAAATAATTTAATTTTAATGTATTTAAAATAATCACTCTCCTGATTCAACTATTTATCTTTCAAAGATAAACACATTACTAAACTGACATAACTTTTAAAAAAATCATGCTGTGGGGAATTACAAATTTTATAATAATGCTATTTACCACTTTACAAAAAGGAATATTGTAAAATGTTTTATGTAAAGTAACTTATTTTATTAAAAGTATTAGTAGTAAGTAATCTAAGGAAAAGGATAATTCGTCTCATTTTATTTTTTAATCATGTTTAATTATGTAATATTGGCCACAAAGAACAATCTGAGAGACTCTGGTCAGAAATTCTCCATTATAAATTGTTTATCTCTAATTAGTCTTGATCACTTCCCATTGTGAGAATATTAATTTTCAATATTGAAAATTAACTATTTTTAATTAATTATGTAAGTTAAATTTTCTTATTAAATAATGGGATAACATATCATGTTGATAACGTTTTAAATAATATTCCTCCAGTGAAAGAAATAAAAAAGATATATTTAAATTTCAAATAAGTTTAAAGTCACTTAATATACGATAGTAAATTACCATTAGGCACTTCTAGGTCATGTATACTGTACCAAATAACATGATTTCACTATTGAGGTTCCAGAATGATTTAAGATACTTCAGGGAACAGAGTTAATTAGTATGGCATTTCAACTTGACATCTACATATTCTCCAATTACAAACGACCTCAGAACGGTTTTCTGAAAAAGATAATGGTTCTTTCAACTTAGTTGATTTATATAACATATTTTTGGTTGAAATAGCCAGGATAATTGAACTATCTTTTTTATATCATGTAAGTTTGCAAATTTAATGAACAATATTTATAAATTTATTAAAAATTATAGTAGTATTTCTGTAAGCCAATAATTTTTCCAAAATCATGGAAACTTCATTTTCAATTTTATAGATTGTTATTGTTGGAATATTATTTTGATTATTTTTTTTCAATTAGTATTCTTAGATATCAATTTGGTTGAAGTAAAAATGTAAAACGTGAAGTGAGTCTACAATGTTTTCCTTTTAGTAAGCATTTCGTAATTAAAGTAACTAAAAATGTTATTTTAATTTTAAAAAGTAAATCTAAACATCTAAGATATGATGAACTGGAACGTTTATGACTGCAATAAACAATATAACATTTAATATTCGATATAAAATATCTGTATGTTCAACATAAATTTCCAATATTATATTTTAAATTACTTACATAACTACTTACTGTATAATATTTTATAGTTAACATGTAAAACAGCATATTACTGTTATTCATTTACTCTAAATATTGCTAACTTAACGCGTTCAAAAGGATAAACTGAAATTCTATAGGAGTAATTTTACTATAGATTTTAAGTGAAATAAAGTAGACTAAAATTGCAAAAAAAATTGCTTAAAATGTATACATTATAAATGTTTACATTTCATTAAATGAACAGAACTATGTAAAATGTTCCTGTGTAAAATTTACGCCTGTTTTACCAACTGACATTTCGTAATCATTTCCATATATTTTAGAAACAACAAAACCTGATGAATCTAAATAACAGTGTTTTCAAAATTTAATAACCTCGTCGAAACAGTTTGGACTTTATTTCTGCTAAACCATGTCTTTAATCAAATATATGTATATTTACCACATTTAAAACATACGGACGTTAAAGCTACCAGGGAATTTTATAAATGGTAAAACCCCTTTTTTTTAACATTGAAATTATAATTATATTGGGAAGAAAATCCCAATAGTTTAATCAAAACCATGATAACACAAAAAAGAGACCCAATATTCGAAACAATCATACATATAAGAAACAACACACACATTGACAACTAACTACCAAATCAAAAAATATTTACTAATTTAACATATGTTTCCTTAATGATAATTATTTATTTAATTTTATTTGTTTTGTAGACACATAACACCTATGAAGATGACATAAATGCCGAAACCATCGTGTTCATTTAATAAAAAAAACTGTTGATGGGTGCTCAGTTATTATTTTTTATTATAAAACACACACACACACACACACACACACACACACACACACACACACACACACACACACACACACACACACACACACACACACACACACACACACACACACACACACACACACACACACACACACACACACACACACACACACACACACGCACGCACGCACACACGCGCACACACACACACACACACACACACACACACACACACACACACACACACACACACACACACACACACACAGCCTTGGTCAATATTAGTTGGCTAAAAATCTATTTCTAATTTACAACTTACTTCGTTCGTGACATTTCATGTACGCATTGTTCCTATAGTAATATTTAGTTTTTTTTTTTTTTTTTTTTTTTTTTTTTTTTTTTTTTTTTATTGATAACCCTAATACCAGTCTTAAGTATATTCCATTCCACCGATAGGTCATTATGTTATATCCTTAAAATTACATTACTGTTGCAAGAAAAAAGTTGTTTGATTTGACAACATTTTCTTCTGTGTTTCGTTTTTACATTAGACAACATTAGACTAGGTTCCCATTGTTTTCAGCTTTATAAGGAAATACTTTGCAATGTAATTATAATATTTTTCATTATTTCCCTTTCTCTATATAAATGAAATTGTTTATACAATTATACGAGGTTGTATCTAGGTACAATTATATCTAGGTTGTGTTTAAAAAACTTATGTGATGGAAGAGCATGTTTTAAAATTAATATTATATTGCAAAATATTTTACTCATTTTAAATTAAATATGTAGGTATTTATATTATTTTTGTGTAAAATCTAATGGAGAAACACCCATAAATATGTGATGAAATGGCAGTATTCAGCCAATATGAACTCCAATATTACAACATTTAATCTTATATTTTTAAGTGAGGTATATATTTTATAGATCCTTAAACTATTTTTAGATTTCTTGAGATTAACAAAACGTCATAACATGTGTTGTTCTATTTGCAGTACTATAACACGTAATTACTAACTATACTTAAATAATTCCTTAGTACGTTTAATTACATTTTTTTAAACAATTTTGATTCAAAGTCTATTACTAATATTACTTCAAAAATATTTGGTTTTACGTGACTTAGCTCCGCACGTGGGGAGAGATGGCTGTTTTTACTAGCAAATTCAATACGAACAATTGTCATAGTTACTTTGGTAAAACGGTAACCAAAAACTATATTATTTATGTATTTAAAAGTGAGGGTTCGGACTATTTTGTTGGATATTAAAAAATCTCACGTTTAAGAAAATGCAACAATTTCAGAATTGTGTAGTATCGGAATCACTTAAAGTAACTGATCTCTCAATTAAGTTTTTCTATGTTTTTTGTAAGGACTACTACACTTTTGGAATGAGCATAATCATTTAACTTTTTTAAATCAGGGATAGAAGTCGATCTCTATCTTAAACTTCTCATAAACTATAGATCTGTGCTAGACACTTATTAAGACAGAGTAAAGAGAGAGAACCAGTAAATTACAAGTTGAATATTAGTAACACATATTGCAGTCTAAGCTGGATTGGAACCAGTGATATTTCTAACCCAGGCTCAAAGACCTGACGCCATCTGTCTCCTGTTTTCCCAGTTAGTTATATATGTTAGTTTTAATGTTTGTAGATATATTTTGTTTATCTATTTCCAGTATTTGTGGTATAATATGCTATCTTAATTTTAAATATTTAAAGGTAAAATATGTTTTGTAAAAAATGTATTTTGACGTTACTACTTTTAATATTTTTTATATATAAAAACAATATTAAAAAACAGTTTCAATTTTATTAAACAGTGATTCTAAAATATACTGGTAAAAAACCGTATATGACCTAAGCTTTAATTTATTATTAACAATATTATTAAATAAAAATCAAACTTATAACTCCTCAATAAATAACCTAAATTGTATAACGAATTTAAAGCAAGCTAAAATTAATGTTATTTTATTATTAGACACTACAGCATTCTTATGTACCAATAATTAACTATTTTTGGGCATGGGAATTCTCTTTCGGAAACTTGATTGTATATTGATTTATAAAACAAATTACTTTTTATACAATATTATTTAAGAATCTACCACAAAATATAACTCCGTTAAATCGAGTAAGTTTTAAATTTCATAGAACTAAAAAATCAAGTATAAGTTTACTGTAATTATTGTAATTAGTAATTATGTCATTGTTTTAAAATATATCACGTTTCCTCTTTTTAAATAAAATATTAGATTGATTTGTCTTTAGTTATTAAAATAAGACATTTGTCAGTGTAAAACGCTCATCATCATTGAGACTAAAAATTTTGCAAAGACAATAATGAAATATTTGTGTTAATACGGTGAACAAAATGCAGATGATATGGCAAAAAGTTAACACAATTAACAAAATAAGATAAAATCACAAGTCTTTATAAGTAAATGTAATCAAATATAATAATAAGTATATAATATATTATATAACATCTACAACGTTTCTTTTATTAATAATTGACAGAACGAATTTTAAATAAAAAGGGACACTGTTTGAGATATCTAGTTTGTTTTACAAAGTTGAGGATATCAACACAGTTTATATATATATATATATATATATATATATATATAGATATATATATATAATATGCCAACACTTTATTATAAAATTATTATAAAAATTACTTTAATATAAAATCTATTAGTGTACAGAGTCTTTATATAACTTATTTATGTAATATATTTTTGAATATTTATAAACTAAAAAAAAAAAAAAAAAAGAAACAATACTACATTATATTAGGATTATCTTTGTAAATGAGATACGTATCAAAAATAGAAAAACTTTAGCAATTCCATGCACTAACTGGTATAAATTAAATATTACACAAATTATATACAGCTATTTATGCCTGTAACCATACAAAATTATACAGTTTGATCATAATTGCTGAAAACGCTGATAAATGATATCTATGTAAAAGTAATGTGTTTCTATCATTATCACATAGGCGTTCGTATTCAAAACAGGTAGACTCGGAATACAAGTTTGAATATAATAATTTTAAATAACAACTTTTTAAAATCGTATATTCCTTTGATGTTTAGATATAATTTTCCTTTCAAAAACATAAAAGTAAATAATGTTTCACAAAAAATAATTTGACTGTGTATAAAAAAGTTAATACAATTATTTAAAAAGTAAAATATGTTATTGCGACTAGAGTTAAAATCAGCAAGTACTGAAAGAGCACGTAACTATGCTAGTGTAAGATTGGGTACACAGTTGTTGGATATTGATCAATATATCAGCATTTTACAATATCTTGCACCTTTCCCAGACTTCCGGAAGATTTTTACAAAATCTTTCATTCAATATTCCAATCATAAGTTTACTTTATTAATCATTTTATAATTCAATTTACTCTGTCTATTTCCGCGTAAATAAATCATTACGTACGATAACAATTATATATATATATAATATATATATAATTGTTACTATAAATCTGTGTAATACTAACAACCTTTCAAAGATATGTTTCCATTTCTGTATTATAATTAGAATAAAGATACTAATTTATTGGGTATCTAAAATAACTGTTTAATGAATTAACACAGCCCTCTCATAGGTACTTACATATGCACATGCATAGTGGCATTGATATATATATTTACAATGTACTAAAAGTATTTGTTTCATGTTATTTATTTTTTATAAGCTTAATATTTGGATATTTCAAAATGTATGATCACTTAGTAAGTATTGTTTATCTTGTGATATATACTTGTCATTTATGATAGTAAATTAAAATTTAATAGGCCATTTTTTAAGAAATAGTAATGAAAAATTTTCAGTTTTGCCTTAAAAAAAAATCTACTTTCGTATATGATTAAAATTTCAAATTTGACGTTTTAATTATTTAAAGAAATCAATCGGACTGCACAGAATTACATGGCTAATTAAGCCAGTGCCTTATTAATAATTAATTAATATATACAGGAAACCCACAGCACCTGTAAATTGCATTACATGCATATTGTAAATTTATTTACTGCGTAAAAAACATGGAAGCAAAGGACCAAATTAGATTCTGAATAAACAAACCATCAATCTGTGTATTCAAAAGAACGGTAATTCGTTTATTATTTGTAAATGTATTTAGATAATAACAACACATACTAGTTACACATTAACGGTAAAAAAATTAAATTGATAACTTGAAAAAAATATAAAGTAATCCTTAGTTAAAATAAATATATTATTACTCTGTACAACGAAAATAGTTTACAACTATTTGTTTAGGGATAACAATTTGGTTCTTGAAAAAAGCTAACTAAATAAAGATAGTGATGAATGTAAACCAATTAATAAGTAAAAAATATTTAATATTATTATCATTACTCTTATATATATTACGCCTAATAAGTTCTGTGAACAAAGATATATCAGCATAATCTTTATTACTAACCTGACCTAACCTAACCTAAACAACTTAACATAACCTAAACTAACCCAACCTAAACTAACCTAACCTAACCTAAACTTACCTAACCCAACCTAATCTAATCTAAACTAACCTAACCTAAACTAAACTAACCTAATCTAACCTAAAACCTAACCTAATCTAAACTAACCTATGCTAAACTAAACTAACCTTACCTAAACTTACCTAACCCAACCTAAGCTAATCTAAACTAACCTATGCTAAACTAAACTAACCTTATCTAAACTTACCTAACCCAACCTAAGCTAATCAAAACTATCCTAACCTAAACTAAACTAAACTAACCTAACCTAACCTAAAACCTAACAATCTAAACTAACCTATGCTAAACTAAACTAACCTAACCTAAACTTACCTAACCTAACCTAACCTAAATTAACCTAACCTAAACTAACCTAACCTATCCTAATATAACTTAACCTAAACTTACCTAACCTAACCTAAACTAACGTAACCTAACCCTAAGAACGTATTAAAATAAAATAATAATACTTTGCTAGATAAAATAAATATTAGGAACTTAGCAGTCAAATGCCCGATAATCTATCGACATTATCTGATATGTAAAGTTCATAAAGTTGGTGATAAAATGAGACGTATTATATTTACTTTAAACAGCCCAATGTAATTGAATAACACATGTTTAGTTACAATTTTAGTATTTTATATAACCTAAAATAAGTGTCATAAAGTAACTATGGATTGATCAATATAACAAAATATTTACCGATTAACAATAATTAATAATTTGTATGTTTTGATGTTTCATCACTAAATCCTAATGTTCCCATGAAAGAAACTGTTAATTATAAAAGTCTGGATAAAATCTCACCAAACATAACAAAATGTTATTTTTGTGGATATATTGTATTACTTAACTTATTTGCATCTTAGAATGTAAATCATGAAACATCAAATGCTTTGGATCTGACAAAATGTGATCCTGGCTCGGCTACAATTTACCTACAATTGTACAGTGCCCGCCCCTACACGTAAAGTGGTATTGACCCACCCGCCTACCCAACACGTAATGTGGTATTGACCCACCCGCTAACCCATGCGCACAGTGGTATTGGCCCACCCGCCCGCCCCTACACATACAGGTATTAAGTCCTTCATAAGACACTTAATAAGATAAATATTACTGTCATAAAGAAGGCTCAGCATTGAAAACCCTGACCAATAAAGCCTGATATATATATATATATATATATATATATATATATATATATATATATATATATATATATATATATATATATGTATATATATATGCTTGCTCAAATATCTTATCATCAATTCTTAAGATATTAAGTCCTTTTATTATGTCTGATACAAAAATAAAAGATTTTACTAAAAAATATTATTTTAGTGTTAAAATATATTATCAATACAAAAAACTTCCTGTGTTAATTTTACGTTGTATATTAAAATATAAGCTATGATTACAATTGAAACCCTCGTTTTCATCACGACAGAAGGATGTCTATGACCCAGATATTTAGGTATAGCTAGTAAGAGTAGTGCCAAATTACATTTCATAACAGTAAGTTAAAACAGGAGGAAAATATCAGCTTAGAAGACAGACAATATATATATTTTCACTTTATCTAAAGTTTATATAATATTAGTTCTAATGCTTTCGAAGGTGTTATTCTAAGGTTTGAAAGGCCATATTGTATAAAATTTTTTTCCTAAAACTTGCTGTGCCTAATTCTAGCTAATGATGTAGGTGTATAATAGGAAAAAAACAAACTAAACGTAAAAAATATATTGCCTTTGCCTATCTCTTAGTAGGACTGTTATGAATAGTTTAAGGAGTTAAGCACATTTTATTTACCTTAACCAATATTAATATATTAGGATCGCTCTTTCCTTAAATTACTCTTTGACCACAGCCATCTATTTTTTTTTTTTTTTTTAATATCGATGCAATTTACTGAACTCTGAAGTAAACAGAAATCAGGAAGTGTGCTTATAGATTATGAATTGAGAGAGATTAAATTTTTTCACATACACTAAAAAAGTAATGTAACATAAATTATTCTCAATTATTATTCCCACTGTAGTATGAAAGTTAGATTTTTATTTGGTACATACTGACATGATCTGATAGTAAAAATGACTTATTGATAACTGCTATCAAATGGTAACCTTACAAATAATTTATCATAATTGTCACGATATTCCACAAAAATGAGTATTTTTAAAATTGTTCTAATCATTAAAATACGGAATTTTAAGTAATACATTTTATTTAAGTATAGTTCATAGATCACATGAACAATAATATTTATTTTAAAAAAACTCAATTCAATGTATTTTGTGAACTTATTTTTACCAAAAAGAATCCTGCGTGTAAAATATTTTGGTTGTAATTTTAATATTTAAAAAATAATTTAAGCACGTGAAATGTATGTACACATTTAAAACCTTAAATACCTTTCTATTATAAAATAGTTGTATCTTTTAACTAAAATAATGTGCTTTCTTATAACAGTTTAATAATTGACATATCACTTTGTTATAAAAATAAGAGTTTATTATACGAAATAATAATAGGAGAGAAAACTTGAACAATTATTGTAAATAGAATATAATAACTACATTTAGTTGAAACGAAATTCCACTCTCCTTGTGGTACAGAGTATGTTATGAGAGCTAATTAAGATCCGATCTTAGATACTCCAATTTCTTGTGGAGGCAGCACTGGTAGAATTAAGATCGTCCAGAATTATATCTTAAAGATTAATTTCCTTATTACAAAGTTATATATTTTATAAAAACATAATATATTGATAGTTAATTTATTACCACAATATTACGATTATATTATTTCATATTTACCTGAGTGAACGTACCTGTTTTTAATTAGGTTTGTTTTTATTTTAAAAGGATTTATTTTATTATTATTTGTTGTATGTTAAATTTAGTTTTTGTGATAGAACTGAATTGTAATAGCTGTTTTAGAGATGATCACCAAAACATTTTGTAGAATTAACAGTATCTGAAAGGTTTCACGGTAATGTATGTGTTTTACAACCCCAAAACAGTTTCTATGTTTGAATAAATACTGTTTCTAATATCTTAAACATAATACTTTACATTACAAAATTAATAACTATAAAAATTATAAATAACAATAAAAAAGAAAATTACGTTTCTCTTCAAAGTTTTATACTTCAGAGTCAGCAAAATATAAGTGATCTATTTAGATACTTTAAATATGAAAATGGTACTTTACTTTATCATATCACTATAAAGTAAAATAAAAATAATAATAATAATTTTCAGGATATATTTTGTTCTTCATCTATTTAATGTAATATTAAATAATATGTTCTTTATGTTTATTATTTAAAAAACCATAAAATATTACTGTCGGCTTAAAATCATTGATATATATTTGTAGGTTAAAATTTTACTCAAACAGACAACCATAATAGAGGTTATATTTTTAATCTTTACTCTTGTTTTCATTTAAATAATAAATTCTCCGACTGTTTACATTAGCCTCTCCAAATAACGAGGCTGCAGTCTGCAAGGTAGATCTACGTGTTACCTAATGGCAATACAATTTGTACCGAGTAATTAGATGGACTCTAACGATGATCAACCATGTAGTCATTAGAGAGTCTGGGGACATCACTTGACTTCATTATCTTCTCCCGCTAACAAGGTTCTGGTCTCCAAGGTAGCTCTACGTGTTAACTAATGACAATACAATGTGTACCGAGTAATTAGATGGACTCTAACAATGATCAAACCGTGTAGTCATTAGACAGTCTGGGGACATCACTTGACTTCATTATCGTCTCCCGCTAACAAGGTTCTGGTCTCCAAGGTAGATCTACGTGTTAACTAATGACAATACAATTTGTACCGAGTAATTAGATGGACTCTAACAATGATCAAACCGTGTAGTCATAAGACAGTCTGGGGACATCACTTGACTTCATTATCTTCTCCCGCTAACAAGGTTCCAGTCTCCAAGGTAGATCTACGTATTATCTAATGACAATACAATTTGTGCCGAGTAATTAGATGGACTCTAGCAATGATCAAACCATGTAGTCATTAGTCAGTCTGGGAACATCACTTGACTTCATTAATTTCATTAATGAATTTAATGACTTTCATTCATTCTTCTCTAGCTAACGATACTCCAGTCTTCAAGGTAGATCTACGTGTTACCTAATGGCAATACAATTTGTACCGAGTAATTAGATGGACTCTAACGATGATCAACCATGTAGTCATTAGAGAGTCTGGGGACATCACTTGACTTCATTATCTTCTCCCGCTAACAAGGTTCTGGTCTCCAAGGTAGATCTACGTGTTAACTAATGACAATACAATGTGTACCGAGTAATTAGATGGACTCTAACAATGATCAAACCGTGTAGTCATTAGACAGTCTGGGGACATCACTTGACTTCATTATCGTCTCCCGCTAACAAGGTTCTGGTCTCCAAGGTAGATCTACGTGTTAACTAATGACAATACAATTTGTACCGAGTAATTAGATGGACTTTAACAATGATCAAACCGTGTAGTCATAAGACAGTCTGGGGACATCACTTGACTTCATTATATTCTCCCGCTAACAAGGTTCCAGTCTCCAAGGTAGATCTACGTATTAACTAATGACAATACAATTTGTGCCGAGTAATTAGATGGACTCTAGCAATGATCAAACCATGTAGTCATTAGTCAGTCTGGGAACATCACTTGACTTCATTAATTTCATTAATAATTTAATGACTTTCATTCGTTCTTCTCTAGCTAACGATACTCCAGTCTTCAAGGTAGATCTACGTGTTAACTAATGACAATACAATGTGTACCGCGTAATTAGATGGACTCTAGCAATGATCAAACCGTGTAGTCATTAGTCAGTCTGGGGACATCACTTGACTTCATTATCTTCTCCCGCTAACAAGGTTCCAGTCTCCAAGGTAGATCTACGTGTTAACTAATGACAATACAATTTGTGCCGAGTAATTAGATGGACTCTAGCAATGATCAAACCGTGTAGTCATTAGTCAGTCTGGGAAAATCACTTGACTTCATTAAATTCATTAATGAATTTAATGACTTTCATTCATTCTTCTCTAGCTAACGATACTCCAGTCTTCAAGGTAGATCTACGTGTTAACTAATGGCAATACAATGTGTACCGAGTAATTAGATGGACTCTAGCAATGATCAAACCGTGTAGTCATTAGTCAGTCTGGGGACATCACTTGACTTCATTATCTTCTCTAGCTAACGATACTCCAGTCTTCAAGGTAGATCTACGTGTTAACTAATGACAATACAATTTGTGCCGAGTAATTAAATGGACTCTAGCAATGATCAAACCATGTAGTCATTAGTCAGTCTGGGAACATCACTTGACTTCATTAATTTCATTAATGAATTTAATGACTTTCATTCGTTCTTCTCTAGCTAACGATACTCCAGTCTCCAAGGTAGATCTACGTGTTAACTAATGAAAATACAATTTGTGCCGAGTAATTAGATGGACTCTAGCAATGATCAAACCGTGTAGTCATTAGTCAGTCTGGGAACATCACTTGACTTCATTAAATTCATTAATGAATTTAATGACTTTTATTCATTCTTCTCTAGCTAACGATACTCCAGTCTTCAAGGTAGATCTACGTGTTAACTAATGGCAATACAATGTGTACCGAGTAATTAGATGGACTCTAGCAATGATCAAACCGAGTAGTCATTAGTCAGTCTGGGGACATCACTTGACTTCATTATCTTCTCCCGCTAACAAGGTTCCAGTCTCCAAGGTAGATCTACGTGTTAACTAATGACAATACAATTTGTGCCGAGTAATTAGATGGACTCTAGCAATGATTAAACCATGTTGTCATTAGTCAGTCTGGGGACATCACTTGACTTCATTATCTTCTCTAGCTAACGATACTCCAGTCTTCAAGGTTGATCTACGTGTTAACTAATGACAGTACAATGTGTACCGAGTAATTAGATGGACTCTAGCAATGATCAAACCGTGTAGTCATAAGACAGTCTGGGGACATCACTTGACTTCATTATCTTCTCCCGCTAACAAGGTTCCAGTCTCCAAGGTAGATCTACGTGTTAACTAATGACAATACAATTTGTGCCGAGTAATTAGATGGACTCTAGCAATGATCAAACCGTGTAGTCATTAGTCAGTCTGGGAACATTACTTGACTTCATTAAATTCATTAATGAATTTAATGACTTTCATTCATTCTTCTCTAGCTAACGATACTCCAGTCTTCAAGGTAGATCTACGTGTTAACTAATGACAATACAATGTGTACCGAGTAATTAGATGGACTCTACCAATGATCAAACCATGTAGTCATTAGTCAGTCTGGGGACATCACTTGACTTCATTATCTTCTCTAGCTAACGATACTCCAGTCTTCAAGGTAGATCTACGTGTTAACTAATGACAATACAATTTGTGCCGAGTAATTAGATGGACTCTAGCAATGATTAAACCATGTTGTCATTAGTCAGTCTGGGGACATCACTTGACTTCATTATCTTCTCTAACTAACGATACTCCAGTCTTCAAGGTTGATCTACGTGTTAACTAATGACAGTACAATGTGTACCGAGTAATTAGATGGACTCTAGCAATGATCAAACCGTGTAGTCATAAGACAGTCTGGGGACATCACTTGACTTCATTATCTTCTCCCGCTAACAAGGTTGCAGTCTCCAAGGTAGATCTACGTGTTAACTAATGACAATACAATTTGTGCCGAGTAATTAGATGGACTGTAGCAATGATCAAACCATGTAGTCATTAGTCAGTCTGGGAACATCACTTGACTTCATTATCTTCTCTAGCTAACGATACTCCAGTCTTCAAGGTTGATCTACGTGTTAACTAATGACAGTACAATGTGTACCGAGTAATTAGATGGACTCTAGCAATGATCAAACCGTGTAGTCATTAGTCAGTCTGGGGACATCACTTGACTTCATTATCTTCTCTAGCTAAAGAGGCTCCAGTCTCCAAGTTAGATCTACGTGTTAACTAAAGACAATACAATGTGTACCGAGTAATTAGATGGACTCTAGCAATGATTAAATCATGTAGTCATTAGTCAGTCTGGGGACATCACTTGACTTCATTATCTTCTCCCGCTAATAAGGTTCCAGTCTCCAAGGTAGATCTACGTGTTAACTAATGACAATACAATGTGTACCGAGTAATTAGATGGACTCTAGCAATGATCAAACCGTGTAGTCATTAGTCAGTCTGGGGACATCACTTGACTTCATTATCTTCTCCCGCTAACAAGGTTCCAGTCTTCAAGGTAGATCTACGTGTTAACTAATGACAATATAATTTGTGCCGAGTAATTAGATGGACTCTAGCAATGATCAAACCATGTATTCATTAGACAATCTGGGGGACATCACTTGAATTCATTATCTTCTCTAGCTAACGAGACTCCATTCTCCAAGGTAGATCTACGTGTTAGCTAATGACAATAAAATGTGTACCGAGTAATTAGATGGACTGTAAAAATGACACTAACCTTTGCCGGCGTGGTGGCTCAGTGGCTGCGGAGGGCAAGATCCAAGGTTCGAATCCCCACTGAGCTAGCGGTCGGTGCTTTACTCGTTGAAGAAAGTTGACGCACAGGTATGGAGGCCCATGAGAACAGTGAGTGTTTTAAAAAATAAACTAAAAAGAATGATGAAACCATATATCATTAGATAGTCTGGGGGACATGACTTCACTAGCTTTTTCAGCTAACGGGAATCCAGTCTGCAATGTAGCTATCTACGTGTTAGCAAAATATAACTAAGAAGCAGAATTGCTCAAGCTAAGTCTTCCGTTAGTAAGAAGATGAAGATTTAACACCTAAAAGTATCAGTCTTGAAATGGGATAGATAATAATGAAGGCATATGTTTGAAATGTGGCTTGTTATGGTTGTAAAACCTGGACCCTGGGAACAGAGAAATATAATAGGTTGCAGGTTTTTGAAATGTAGTTCTACAGACGATGCTTAAAATAAAGTGAATTGATAGAATTACATACGTTTAGATCCTCAGAGGGGTAGAAGAGAATATAAGCTTGTGGAAATCAGTTATTAAAAAAAGAGTTTGTCTTGTTGGCCATCAAATAAGACACGATGGAATCTTAAACACTATATTTGAGGATTATATAATGCAAATAGACCAAGAGGAAGACAACGACTGAGGTACATGGACCAAATCATAAGAGACATGGGTTGTGAGAAGAGGAAAGCGGGATGATAGGGAGTGCTATTTTGAGAATTGCCAATTAATCTTTTGATTGATCACTAAAGACGAAAAAAGATGAAACATCATAAATCTGTTCTCCGCTTTTCGTTTATGGTGTTATAAATAATTACTGCATTTCTTGTACTTATAATATGTCTTAACATGTTAAGAAAATAAAAAAAAAATAAATACATTTTCTCGGTTACAACTTTTATAGAAACCAATTATAATTATTGAAAATAATTATTTATAACACCATATACGAAAAGCGGAGAACAAATTTATGATGTTTCATCTTTTTTCGTCTATAGTGATCAATCCAAAAATTTATTGGCAACTCTCAAAATAGCACTCCCTATCATTCCGCTTTCCTCTTCTCACAACCCACGTCTCTTATGATTTGGTCCATGTACCTTAGACGTTGTGTTCCTCTTGGTCTATTAGAATTATATAATCCTCAAATATAGTGTTTAAGATTCCATTGTGTCTTATTTGATGGCCAACAAGAGAAACTCTTTTTTTAATAACTGATTTCCACAAGCTTGTATTCTCTTCTACTCCTCTGAGGATCTAGACGTATGTAATTCTATCAATTCACTTTATTCTAAGCATCGTCTGTAGAACCACATTTCAAGAACCTGCAACCTATTATATTTCTCTGTTCCCAGGGTCCAGGTTTTACAACCATAACAAGCCACATTTCAAACATATGCCTTCATTATTATCAATCCTATTTCAAGACTGATGCTTTTAGGTGTTAAATCTTCATCTTCTTACTAACGGAAGACTTATCTTAAGCAATTCTGCTTCGTAATTCTATTTTGCTAACACGTAGATCTACATTGCAGACTGGAGTCTTGTTAGCTGAAAAAGCTAGTGAAGTTATGTCCCCCAGACTATCTAATGACTATATGGTTTCATCATTTTTTTCAGTTTATTTTTTTAAACACTCACTGTTGACATAGGCCCACAGACCTGAGCGTCAACTTCCTATATAAATTAAATAATTATTAATAAGGCACTGGCTTAATTAGCCATGTAATTCTGTGCAGTCTGATTGATTTCTTTAAATAATTAAAACGTCAAATTTTAAATTTTAATCATATACGAAAGTAGATTTTTGTTTTTTTAAGGCAAAACTGAACATTTTTCATTACTATTTCTTAAAAAATGGCCTATTAAATTTTAATTTACTATCATAAATGACAAGTATATATCACAAGATAAACAATAGTTACTAAGTGATCATACATTTTGAAATATCCAAATATTAAGCTTATAAAAAATAAATAACATGAAACAAATACTTTTAGTACATTGTAAATATATATATCAATGCCACTATGCATGTGCATATGTAAGTACCTATGAGAGGGCTGTGTTAATTCATTAAAAAGTTATTTTAGATACCCAATAAATTAGTATCTTTATTCTAATTATAATACAGAAATGGAAACATATCTTTGAAAGGTTGTTAGTATTACACAGATTTATAGTAACAATTATATATATATTATATATATATATAATTGTTATCGTACGTAATGATTTATTTACGCGGAAATAGACAGAGTAAATTGAATTATAAAATGATTAATAAAGTAAACTTATGATTGGAATATTGAATGAAAGATTTTGTAAAAATCTTCCGGAAGTCTGGGAAAGGTGCAAGATATTGTAAAATGCTGATATATTGATCAATATCCAACAACTGTGTACCCAATCTTACACTAGCATAGTTACGTGCTCTTTCAGTACTTGCTGATTTTAACTCTAGTCGCAATAACATATTTTACTTTTTAAATAATTGTATTAACTTTTTTATACACAGTCAAATTATTTTTTGTGAAACATTATTTACTTTTATGTTTTTGAAAGGAAAATTATATCTAAACATCAAAGGAATATACGATTTTAAAAAGTTGTTATTTAAAATTATTATATTCAAACTTGTATTCCGAGTCTACCTGTTTTGAATACGAACGCCTATGTGATAATGATAGAAACACATTACTTTTACATAGATATCATTTATCAGCGTTTTCAGCAATTATGATCAAACTGTATAATTTTGTATGGTTACAGGCATAAATAGCTGTATATAATTTGTGTAATATTTAATTTATACCAGTTAGTGCATGGAATTGCTAAAGTTTTTCTATTTTATACGTATCTCATTTACAAAGATAATCCTAATATAATGTAGTATTGTTTCTTTTTTTTTTTTTTTTTTTAGTTTATAAATATTAAAAAATATATTACATAAATAAGTTATATAAAGACTCTGTACACTAATAGATTTTATATTAAAGTAATTTTTATAATAATTTTATAATAAAGTGTTGGCATATTATATATATATATCTATATATATATATATATATATATATATATATATATATATATAAACTGTGTTGATATCCTCAACTTTGTAAAACAAACTAGATATCTCAAACAGTGTCCCTTTTTATTTAAAATTCGTTCTGTCAATTATTAATAAAAGAAACGTTGTAGATGTTATATAATATATTATATACTTATTATTATATTTGATTACATTTACTTATAAAGACTTGTGATTTTATCTTATTTTGTTAATTGTGTTAACTTTTTGCCATATCATCTGCATTTTGTTCACCGTATTAACACAAATATTTCATTATTGTCTTTGCAAAATTTTTAGTCTCAATGATGATGAGCGTTTTACACTGACAAATGTCTTATTTTAATAACTAAAGACAAATCAATCTAATATTTTATTTAAAAAGAGGAAACGTGATATATTTTAAAACAATGACATAATTACTAATTACAATAATTACAGTAAACTTATACTTGATTTTTTAGTTCTATGAAATTTAAAACTTACTCGATTTAACGGAGTTATATTTTGTGGTAGATTCTTAAATAATATTGTATAAAAAGTAATTTGTTTTATAAATCAATATACAATCAAGTTTCCGAAAGAGAATTCCCATGCCCAAAAATAGTTAATTATTGGTACATTAGAATGCTGTGTGTCTAGTAATATGATAAAATTAACTTTAGCTAGCTCTAAATTCGTTATACAATTTAGGTTATATATTGATGAGCTGTTAGATTTATTTTAATTTAATAATATTGATAATAATAAATTAAAGCTTAGGTCACACACGGTTTTTTACCAGTATATTTTAGAATCACTGTTTAATAAAATTGAAACTGTTTTTTAATATTGTTTTTATATATAAAAAATATTAAAAGTAGTAACGTCAAAATACATTTTTTACAAAACATATTTTACCTTTAAATATTTAAAATTAAGATAGCATATTATACCACAAATACTGGAAATAGATAAACAAAATATATCTACAAACATTAAAACTAACATATATAACTAACTGGGAAAACAGGAGACAGATGGCGTCAGGTCTTTGAGCCTGGGTTAGAAATATCACTGGTTCCAATCCAGCTTAGACTGCAATATGTGTTACTAATATTCAACTTGTAATTTACTGGTTCTCTCTCTTTACTCTGTCTTAATAAGTGTCTAGCACAGATCTACAGTTTATGAGAAGTTTAAGATAGAGATCGACTTCTATCCCTGATTAAAAAAAGTTAAATGATTATGCTCATTCCAAAAGTGTAGTAGTCCTTACAAAAAACATAGAAAAACTTAATTGAGAGATCAGTTACTTTAAGTGGTTCCGATACTACACAATTCTGAAATTGTTGCATTTTCTTAAACGTGAGATTTTTTAATATCCAACAAAATAGTCCGAACCCTCACTTTTAAATACATAAATAATATAGTTTTTGGTTACTGTTTTACCAAAGTAACTATGACAATTGTTCGTATTGAATTTGCTAGTAAAAACAGCCATCTCTCCCCACGTACGGAGCTAAGTCACGTAAAACCAAATATTTTTGAAGTAATATTAGTAATAGACTTTGAATCAAAATTGTTTTAAGATGTAATTAAACGTACTAGGGAATTATTTAGGTATAGTTAGTAATTACGTGTTATAGTACTGCAAATAGAACAACACATGTTATGACGTTTTGTTAATCTCAAGAAATCTAAAAATAGTTTAAGGATCTATAAAATATATACCTCACTTAAAAATATAAGATTAAATGTTGTAATATTGGAGTTCATATTGGCTGAATACTGCCATTTCATCACATATCTATGGGAGTATCTCCATTAAATTAAAAAAACAAAAATAATAATATAGTTACCCACATATTTAATTTAAAATGAGTAAAATATTTTGCAATATAATATTAATTTTAAAACATGCTCTTCCATCACATAAGTTTTTTAAACACAACCTAGATATAATTGTACCTAGATACAACCTTGTATAATTGTATAAACAAATTCATTTATATAGAGAAAGGGAAATGATGAAAAATATTATAATTACATTGCAAAGTATTTCCTTATAAAGCTGAAAACAATGGGAACCTAGTCTAATGTTGTCTAATGTAAAAACGAAACACAGAAGAAAATGTTGTCAAACAACTTTTTTCTTGCAACAGTAATGTAATTTTAAGGATATAACATAATGACCTATCGGTGGAATGGAATATACTTAAGACTGGTATTAGGGTTATCAATAAAAAAAAAAAAAAAAAAAAAAAAAAAAAAAAAAAAAAACTAAATATTACTATAGGAACAATGCGTACATGAAATGTCACGAACTAAGTAAGTTGTAAATTATATATAGATTTTCAGCCAACTAATATTGACCAAGACTATATGTGTGTGTGTGTGTGTGTGTGTGTGTGTGTGTGTGTGTGTGTGTGTGTGTGT
Source organism: Stictocephala bisonia (assembly GCA_035578905.1). Classification (NCBI taxonomy): domain Eukaryota; kingdom Metazoa; phylum Arthropoda; class Insecta; order Hemiptera; family Membracidae; genus Stictocephala; species Stictocephala bisonia. Next base: position 739,906 of record JAQJVL010000440.1, read on the forward strand.
GTGTGTGTGTGTGTGTGTGTGTGCGCGTGTGTGCGTGCGTGCGTGTGTGTGTGTGTGTGTGTGTGTGTGTGTGTGTGTGTGTGTGTGTGTGTGTGTGTGTGTGTGTGTGTGTGTGTGTGTGTGTGTGTGTGTGTGTGTGTGTGTGTGTGTGTGTGTGTGTGTGTGTGTGTTTTATAATAAAAAATAATAACTGAGCACCCATAAACAGTTTTTTTTATTAAATGAACACGACTGGTTTTGGCATTTATGCCATCTTCATAGGTGGTATGTGTCTACAAAACAAATAAAATTAAATAAATAATTATCATTAAGGAAACATATGTTAAATTAGTAAATATTTTTTGATTTGGTGGTTAGTTGTCAATGTGTGTGTTGTTTCTTATATGTATGATTGTTTCGAATATTGAGTCTCTTTTTTGTGCTATCATGGTTTTGATTAAATTATTGGGATTTTCTTTGTCGTGTTTATAAATTTCAAGTTCTTCTTGAGAATCTAGTTTTTTGCTTTTTGAACCGAATTTTAGAATTTTCATGTTGATTTTCATATTTGTGTAGTTATGATTATTGTTTAGTAAGTGTTCTGCAAAGGAAGATTTCATTGAAGTTCTGTTGTTTGATTTTAGAGCTTGTATGTGTTCATTAAATCTTCGCTTAAATGATCGTCCTTTTTGTCCAATATAATAGTTAAGGCAGTCTGAACATTCATATAAAGAACATAAATATAAAGAACAGTACTTAGCAATCTTTTGTGATGTTTTTAATAATCATCGATTTCTGTCTCGAAAGACCATCTTCAGTTGTACAGAATGAAATAAAATTATACAAATATTTAACAGTAGAATAATTAATATAATGACTAAAACTATAAAAATGTTGATGGATAAGTTGTAGATATTGTTAAACTTTATAACATCTTCATGATAGAATCGATTATAATATTTCAGTAAAATTTTATTTGATCGTTGAGTAATAATGATGGGTTTTTCTTTTGTATTCGAACAACGATCAAATAAAATTTCACTCAAATATTGTGTTTGATTCTATCATGAAGATAAAAACTATAAAGTTTAACAAGATCTACAACTTATCCATCTATATTTCTATTTAAATTGTTATAGTATCAGGTATTGAATTAATTATTCTGCTCTTAAATATTTGTATAACTTTATTTCATTCTGTACAACTGAAGATGGTCTTTCCAGACAGAAATCGATATTGATTATTAAAAACATCACAAACGATTAAGTGTTGTTCTTTACATATTTAAAATATTAAACAATCTACTGGCTACAAATGTCAAACTATTTTTATATCAAACATAACTTAAAACAAAGGAAGTGGTACGAAAATAAGACCCGTTTTACGACAAACAATTCATAAGGCTGTGTTACAAATGTTTCATGACGTAATAGCTGTCAACGACACAAGCTGCCGTAACACATTGTTGTGTATTTTACAAAAGTTCTTTACATCTACATACTGCTTTACCTACCATATCAAAAACTATTGCTTTCTTTACATCAATATCGATCATTAATCTTTAAAATATATTTGAATACTGACATTGGTAGTGAAAAAATCTATTAAAATGTTTAAAGTGCATATTCAAATTATGTCCCTAAAACTATTAACGTATTATTATTAAAATATCGTATACTCCAAGATCAAATCTTACTTATAACTAAAGTAACTCACCCCCTTCCCTATAAATTAATTTTATGCCAAAATAAGTATTTATGAACAAATAAAAGAAGTTTTGTACTAATATAAAAGTACAATATTACAATAGTAAGGATTGTGTAGGCTCTGGGGCAACTCATTTACCCTCTCGAGGTAGAAGGAAAATAATTACAAAAATATATTTAAAACGGGTTTTATTTACCCATTTTAAATATATTTTTATAGTTATTTTTCTTGTTTAGCAACATAATTAAACTAAAAAGGTTGTGTTACTCAATTACTCCTCTTGGTTAAATGTTTAATAAAATTGGAGTTGGCATCAGATGGGTTCAATAACATGAGCACAAAAATGGTTGTGCAATTATGCAATTATATATATGTAATAAAACCATACAATCAATGTAACTGGTTTTTATAAAATCTGTCCACTATACTCATTTAGTTCTAGAGAACATTTCAAATAAATCTAGAATAAATCCATTGATGGGTTTCTTGGATTATGTTTTAGAAATAAAATCAATTATACACAAAAAAAGTTCAGTCGAAGGGTTCATTAAAAAATTTATCAATCTGCAACTATTTATATCACTGGAAGGTACATAAATTAGATATTTCTACTAACTAAGTGTTGCGTATGGAATTTGAAATTAAAAAAAAATTGTATTGCATGTTGTAATATACAGTACGAGTGAACGTCACACAACACAAATATATCATGATATAAGAACAAAATGCACAAATATTATGAAGATTGTTTTCGGTGAACCGCGCTGGCCTTCCGCAGACCAGAAGGATTCACAAAATAATGAATCCCCCTTCTTTTGTCAATCGCTCTGGTATTTTGTAAATGTAATATATTTGTGTGTTTCGTGCTTTTATCATGATATATTTGTGTTGTATGACGTTCACTTGTACTGTGTTCGTATATATTATTACGTGTTATGATAATATTTTATAATGTTAAAAGGATTATTTTGAATAAATCATTTATGTTAAGTTTACCCTATTGGTCGAAAAATATATGTATACAGTACATTACATTGAAATATTTAAATGCTAATTGAAGCTGTGCCAAGTAAACCTTAATCTCATTAGCTTATTTACGAATCCTTCAGAACACTTGCTGCAAAACATTTCACAAACTTTATTTTGCAGATAATGAGGTCTGACAGTTCAGCTCAGCCTTTGCAAATTAGACAACGTTACAATGTTAGTGTCGTGCATAATTTAGAAAAAAGTACACTGGCATTCTTAAATTAAAGGTTATGACTTACAGAAATTTCCTTTTATTAGATCAGCTTAAAACTACTCTTATGAGATTAACTTAACTAGTACCTAACAACAGATAATTTTGCTAAGACAAAATTTATAATGAGAAACCTAATAATACCATTAATTAACCATTCATCGTAGCTTTATTAAAAGTCATATTTGTATAGTAAAAACACCAGTGTTTTTTTTTTTTTTTTTTTTTTTTTTTTTTTTTAAGTTTAAAATAGAGAAAAGGAAAGAGTTTATTGACTTTTACTCAAAATGTTTTAGTAAATAAATAGTATTCAATCATGTACATTGAAAAATTGCTTTAAAACGTAGAGTGCATTGCTGATTATAAGGCTCATTTAGAATAATTATTTGTCACTAATAAATCCTCGAAATATCCAACCACTTTTACATTAGCCATTTGTAACAAATTTCAAAGGCAGTGATTTAGTTTATTGACATTTGCAGTTTCTATTAACCTAAAAGCAATTACTACAGTAATTTTTATGTGATCTATATAATTACGTAATAAAAAAATGATTCAAAATTTAGTGTTTATAAACTGCAAAATATATTGTGCATTTAGAATAACTCAAGTGAATGATACTGTAAGAAATAAATAATAAGAAAATAGTATAACACAAATTTACGTACATAAAATAAATAAAGAGTGATTTCCCTTTAACTAGCTTGATAATCAATCACAGACTTTAAATTCTCTTTAGATGGAAAGTGACCTAAACTTATCAAATTGTACAATCTGATTCCTGGACATGCAATGTGTCTGTCGTATATTATTATAGTAGTCCTACCCGTTTCATTGTATTCATGTTCGTGTATTTTTGTATGTGTAATGTAATTTTTAATTGGTGCCGAATCCAACTGGAGGATGCCTGATAATGGAACTGTGTCTCCGAAACCGGTAGCCTAACCTCTGCTTGTCAAGGAGGTTAAAGTAAATGTGCCTTAGTTAGTAATGTGAAGATTTAATGATGGATGGTTGATATTATAGGTGAAAGATTGTTTTTCCTTTTTTTCAAATATCCTGCCTGTTCTGTTCTCCGTAATGACCAATTAAATTTGGAAACTATAAACATGTCTGTATTTTACTCTAAGCTTACCTGCTGCCATTTTCCCCATAGAGTAAGCCATAAGACGCTGCTCTAAGAAATGCAAAATCTATGTATTGCTTAATTTACATACATATCCATATTTATATTATTTTAGAGAAACCAAAATTACTCTATTTCGCACAGTGTATGCAATAAATTAGGAATATTTGGTATTAAAATGTACAATTATATATAGATTAAGGGAATGTTTATCAAACTTATTAGAGAGGGCCGCTCTCTCAGCTTTCTACTTATATAAGTTAAAATCACTTTCTTAAACTTAGTCACTTACTTTTTTACTTTAAACCACAGTTTTTATCATAACATGTTTAATTTTTGTATTATTATTTATTTTAAGTGTATGTATAATTTTATTGTTTTTATTGGTGCCAGTTATTAATGAAAGTCAATTATTGCCTTACATAATTGATAGACAAGCTGGACCATATACTCTACAAGTAACTCCAACAGTAATAATATCATTTTTAACAATATTAACAAATTATTTGTGCAATTGGACATAAAGCAACTCAGTATGTTAGTATTTACAGTTTGGGGGGAATATACTAGTTTTAAGGTGTAATTTATTAAAAATACAATAACATATCAGAACAGTTGTATATTTGCTAAAAGATAAAGAAAATATATCTTATGTGAGGTAAATAAAAATAATACAAAATTATAAAAAATATAGGGAAATCATATTAAATATAAAAAACTAATTACTAATTATTTATGAAATCAATTTAATGCTGTTATACATTTTTAACCATTAAACTTGATGTTTAGAACATTAAAATAGAGTACCTAATTTTTTTGAACCGTGTGGAACAAAGCTATTCACATCTTTTACTTTCTTTGTGATAAAATTACTCGAACCTGTACTATTAGTACCTTTATATTATTTACTTATAAAATGAACGGATATTACTAAGGTATGAAGTATTGTACTGCTGCTCAGTACATTTACTTAAACATACAAACTATGTAACATAGTTAAAAGTATTTTAAACTAATAATATTATTTTATTAAAAAATTTAAGACATGTATATTATACACAATTATCAAAATAATTAGCCCCTGTATGTATATTCTACAAATAAATGAATTTTAAAAATTAAAACCTAATGTAAAATCTTTTATAGTTAAACACAAAAACTGTAAAAGAATAACAGTTTTAAATGAATCATAAGGGTTGTATTGGAGACAATAAATAAATTAGCGAAACGTTTGTTTTTATTCTATGACCTTGATAAATGTTGCACTCTCTCAATTTTACATTATGGATACTAATACTGTAATGATGTAGTACGTTATACTACTAAATACAATTGTTCATTTTATTTTTAATAAAACGCTTTTTTAATGGCAGTGTGCAAAGACTACAGAAAATATGGAGAAAAAGTGTTTGTGTTGAACCGTGAAACTCCATTGAAACAGACACTCCTGAACTTATGAATCGCAGCCCCAAGTCACCTACTACTATCTTATGAATTACCTGATTACTTCTTACAAATTACTATGACACTTAAAATGACTTTTTATCACATGGACATTTGTAATAATTTAATTTATATAAATTTTTATTCTTTATTTTTTGCTCTTAGTTAAGTGTGAACGGAAAATAACTTGCCATGACACCTTTTAGTGACACCTTCTAATATTAAATTGCATGTCATGATTTATAAACACAAATTACACATATAACCAACCACCCACCCCTACACGTAGAGTGGTAGTGAATATAGGTCCAAACGAAAGTATTTTTAAATATAACTCCACTATAATTTCTGTATAAATTTAAAGTCAAACTCTTAGATAAATTAGGAAATGTATAAACTGAGTAAACGTTAAGATATAACCTTTATTAGGACGTATAAGTTACGATTATGGCTAATAAATTATAAATATGAGGAAACCTAGAGAATAAAGAAACAGTGGTCGTTTTATTATGGTCACAGAGAACGCCTTAGTAGTAGTTATACTGAATACAACGGATGCACATACACATGAATATAGTACAAGTAAACGTCACACAACACAAATATATTACGATATAAGTACAAAATGCACAAATATTACGGTGATCGATTTCGGTGAACCACGCTCACCTTCCTTAGACCAGAGGGATTCACAAAGAATCATTTTTGTGTGAATCCCTCTGGTCTGAGGAAGGTGAGTGTGGTTCACCGAAATCGATCACCATAATATTCGTCCATTTTGTACTTGTATTGTAATATATTTGTGTTGTGTGACGTTTACTTGTACTGTGTATGTACCAACACGTATTATGTTAATTAAAACATTTTCATCTTTAAATGTCTACAGTAATAATAACTACTTTACTTTTATCTTTGATGATTGGGGGGGGGGGGGGGGAGGAACTGACAAGGTTCTGGCTCTTACATTGCGTGGAAAATCGGAGAAAGAACCTTCGGCACATTAACATTAACTCGAAATATTAACTCATCACACATTTAGATGTGATGTTTATTTATTTTCTGTGGTGGAGGTGAACATAATTAAGTACTTAAAATTTGTTGTAATATACTATAACTCATTGTGGGAATATATTATTATAATATCTTATATATAACAAAAAATAATAAACACCAATCAAGTGTTTTTGTATTAAACTATGCATTTGGTTTTCTGAAAGCCACTAATATTTTTCGTATAATTAAGGGGATAATATTATATTTTTTTTATTTTTATAAAGAAAATGTTTACTTTTTATTTTTTTCCATTTTATTTAAAACATTAGTAATTAGGATTAACTCCGTTGACTTGTACCATGAACCATGGTATGTATAGATATCTAATAAAACTTACCAAATACCAATACCACTACACAACAAAACATTTAAATTTTAATCGTTTTTTCAATAAATAAAGTTAGTGAGAAATGACGTGGTTTAGAAAGTATAATATTTTCACTTTCTGTAAAAGTGAAGGATGACGTCATACATTTTAAGTGAGATTTATCTTTCTTTGAACCTCACAATTATGGTGAAAGTTTAATGCCAAAAGAACAGTTAATTATAAGAAACCAAAATGTTGGCTTAACATTTTCCTTTGAAATGAAAAAGCTACCTAAAGGCAATCAAGCTATATTTCCGTAACATTTTTTAGTCGTCTCATTAGAAATGTTGAGTTATATTTAAGTGGTAGTTTAAAATTTACCATAGTATTTATTTGATTATTAGTCCTTTAAATATATGTTCATGTAGGTTAATTATGCAAAAATGGATTTTTCATGTAAATGTAAAAGTTTTGGGGAAAAATAATTCACTTTGGAACAACAAAATAATGGTCCTGATGGGTCAATACTTAAAAAAAGTCATATCTAATGTAAGAAAATCTTTAAGTTCCTGCATTATTTTTTATTTTTTTATTTTGAAATTGGTTTAATGCATAAATAATTTTAATTTTTAACTAACTAAAGTTTCAACTTTCTTACTTTGCTAATATGAGTTTCAATTACGTATTTTTATGTTAAATCTACGTTTATCTAACTATTCTTTTATTAATATCTCGTGGTTTTAACTTATTAAATATTATTTTAATGAAAAAGAAAAGGATATGCATTCTTAATATGAAAACATCTTACTCTATGAGTTATATTTATAAGTAGCAGGGTCATAGGCTTAAAGCCTTAAATTTTAGTTGTTCATTCCATTAAAATGCTCATATTTCTAAATGAATTAGTTAGTGAAGTGTTTATTACCCCATTGACGTATTTATGGAACCACTTATTGAAATACGATAATTATCTACAAAACCTCAATACATCTAAATGGCATAAAGTTACTCCGTAAGGAACGGGAATATCTAAATATTTTTTTGTCTGGCGTGGGAATATTAAATGGGGGTTTGACAAAGTATCCGTCATGGGATTGCAAATGAACTAACAATGAATCATTGTACAGAGTGTGAATTTACATTAGTTAGTTTCTATTCAACAGATGGACGCTTGTCGATGGTAGTTAAATTAGCTGGCTATATATTGAAGGTTTTGAAAGGTTTTTAAGTGATGACAATCAAGGTTTTCATTATTAAAAAAAGTAATAATAATAAGTAAAAAATAAAATAAAAATAAACAGTTTTATTTGTATTATTTGTATAGAAGATTGTAAACACTTAAATTAGGATATATAATTATGTAAAATTGGCTTTATGAAAAAAATTTACAAATGGTGAGGTTAGGATTATTAAGTCCTCTCTAACACCTAACCAACAACTATATTTATAACAATATAACTTTTCGTAGTGATAAGTATTATAGTAGATAAATATTAAATAAATAAATGTACATTCAATATGAAAAATGCAAATTATGGTTAAAAATGAACATCGTTTAAAGATAAAAATAACATGATTTAATGTTCACTAACCCACATATTTGTTTGAAAAACGTTTTTCTGTTAATTTAAGGTTAGATGCACTGTGTAAACTGACGTTAATGTTTTAGTTTTAAAGTTTATTTAGGCGTTAAAATAGTTTAGGGTAAAATAAAGTTACCAAATATTTAAGGAAACAGGTTTTCTGTTTGGATTTTAGAAAATAATTTAATACCGAGTAAAAATACTGACATAGTATGACTTAATCGTAGGCCCAATCAGCTATTTTTATCATTGTCTTACAATTTAGTAGTTACAGTTATAATATATATTGTAAATACATATTTTACAAGTTTACCAATTG